>JAVJIX010000057.1:1632500-1712500 GCA_036785185.1 Paratrypauchen microcephalus
AAAGCCCCGCGCCAGGTCATGCTGTGCTATCACACACGTGTCCGCGCGCAGTCTTCTCCGCCCTCCCCCTTCCCCCCACGCACGCACGCAGTCGCTGCTCGCCTCAGCCGTGACTCGTGAGGTACACCGGTGCTGCTGCTAATAGAATAGCTAGCACGAAACCAGGAAATGGACCCGCACGCGGCGCTTTAATCCTGGTGTCCAGTCCTGGTTTAGTCCAGGTTTAGTCCTGGTCCAGTCCAGGTATAGACCTTGTTTAGACCTGGTTTAGTCCACGTTTAGTCCTGGTCTAGTCTCTTAGCCAATCAGGACGCGGAACACAGTGTTACACTATAAAAAAAAAAGTTACACTATAAAAAAAAAAAAAAAAACTTGGAACGGGGCCTTGGAACGAATCAGGCTTTTTCCATTGAAATAGCTACTCAACTTACGAAAAATTCACATTACAAAACCACTTCTGGAACGAATTAATTTCGTAAGGTGAGGTGCCACTGTGTGTGTGTCTATATATATATATATATATATATATATATATATATATATATATATATATATATATATATAAACAAACACTGAATGAGCTGGTTTGTCCAAACTTTTGAGTGGTAATGTATAATTACATTTATCTTATTATTTCTTGCTTATCAAATCGCATCTTTTTATTTTTGATAAACACAAAGAGAATATGTCATTCAAACATTAAATTTTGGAATTAGCTAGTTTCAGTTAAACATTATGTCCATGTATGATGTTTATGTTAATTACAGGCTAAGAAGTCCATCACCTCCCATTTATGCACAGTGTCTGACTTTGCCATTGAGATGTTTGACGTTCTGGATGCCATCAACTACCAGTCTTACAATGACTTCGTGCTGAGAGTGGGTAAGTGAAGGCACAGGATTCGTTCAGTTTTATTTATTGTGATTATTACAGAAGTTTTGATATTCTACAAGTATACTTTATTTACGTCTATACTGTAAAATGAAAGTAAGAGACACACACGCTCCCACATAGACATGCATAAATGGTATATTATCACATTTTTATACAGCTCTTTACCTCCTCCAAGACAGTCAGAGCACTTTACATCAAGGAACCACTCACCCTTTCACATACACACTTGTGTACACAGACACTGGGGGAGAGGTGGGTTAAGTGTCTTGCCTAAGGACACAACAACAGCATTCATCGGTGGGAGCTAGAATCAGACCACCAACCTGTGACTCATATTCACATTAGCAAACATCCACCACGTTTCCATTTCAACTCAAAAAGGAGAGGGATGAAGAAAAATGTCCAAACTCCTATCCCTTAGTTGCATCCACAGTGATTGATAATTAAAGGTGCTCTACTTGATTTGTACTGCTTTGAAAACAGAACTAGCTCATTTTAAACTTTTTTGAGCATTCTGCATTCTGTGCATCCTAATTATTCCCTGCAATGAATTTATAATGATTTTTCACAAGTTTGAGAGGCCAGAGTGGAGTTTATCATCACGGTAGAGCCAGTGGTGAAAGTAAAGCGGTGCGCACCGGAACAGCGCACCGGTATAAAATTCACAGCCGGTACGCAGCACCGCTAAGAGAATATGGTTATGGTGGCCAAAAGTCATTGATTTTTCCCCCTGGGGGTTGTGAGTTCGAATCCCCCCCGGCAAGAAAGGGTTTATGCTGAGTCAGCACTGTAGTTATATTTTAAAGTGTAAAACGTTAAAAAACCCTGGGTAAAACAAGTGTTTTTTGTTTTGTTTTTTTTAACAGTAAAGTGATGCACTGGACATTATAGCACCTGTAAGAAATGAAAACTACTTTCACCACTGGGTAGAGCTAACAAACATTAGCATGCTGACTGCACACTTACTGTTTTGCAGAGAGTAAAACGCTCTAGAATAAGATGCAGAGTGTGGAGAGGCAGAGACATCTGTCTCATTTTCACCTTAAGAGCTTTTACAGTATTTCTGTACTGGAGTTAATTGCTTGAAAAAAAATGTGTGCAGGCCATTTTTATCTTGCTTCCCATGCATTAATATCTCCATTCAGGCAACAACAGCAATGACCTCAAAAGTCTTTCAATTACCGGTCTATTACATTATAAAAAGCCATGGTGACCGGTAATGCTCACAGTGGTCTATAGGTTAATATAGGTACCATGTTGGCCTGGAGCCTATTGCTGCACAGTGCCAGTAAGTTTGAAGGAAGTGCATCAGAAAAAGAGCAGAGCATGCAGGAAGCTCGTCACAGCAGACCCCTGGCTCTAGGCTCCATTGTGTGTGCTTCCTGTGAGGAGCCTGTGACTGGAGAACCCTGCACAGTCACAACAGAGCCTGGTGTACACAGTGCCATCCTGTCTCCACTCTCTCCACAGGCTCTGTTTATTTAAACACACTTTTCCTCAGCTTTTATTAGATTCTTGTAAACCGCAAAAGAGATCTACCTTTTAGAAGAACTAGGGATGCACCCATGTGAACATTTTAGCCGATACCGATATCCGATATTAATGTTGCTGTTATCACCCTATACCGATATTAACCGATACCGATATATATTTATTTATTTATTTATTTATTTATTTATTTATTTATTATTATGAGATAACGTTTTATACAGACTGAAAATCATGCAAAATGAATTTTTGAATGTCTTCTTTTATTTTCAAAACGTGTTTTGACCAGACTGGAACTAGACCAGGACCAGACCAGACCAGACCGGGAATAGACCAGGACTAAACGTGAACTAAACCAGGTCTAGACCAGGTCTAAACCAGGTCTAAACCTGGACTAAACCAGGACTAGACCAGGTCTAAACCAGGATTAAACCACCACGTGCGGCTCTTTGCCTGATTTTGTGCGGCTCTTGCATTCGTTCATGTCGAGGTTTGATGTGCTCGGACTCGGGACCGTGGACGCAGTCCCGAGGAGGCACAGTTTGGCACGGGTCTTGTGCTCGCAGCCCCAAGTGGGACGCGCGGTCTCACGCTGGTCATGCTGCTCTATTACAGATTTAAGCATGATGAGCGCACGTGTCCGCGCGCACACTTCTCCACCCCCCCACCCCACCCCACGCTTCACTATTAATACATTTTGTTGAAAATCTACAAAAGTTTGAGTGTTTAAACGAGAGAGAAATGTGAGAAAACGTTGTTAATGCTGCTATATCGTGCATCCCTAATAAGAACATAAGGATTTTAAAGACACTCAAATTTCAAACATTTAAACAGTGTCACTTTTCTGGTGGTGGTCACTGCTGTTGTTGCATGACTGGAGACAATATAGGCTACTTAATAAGCAAGATCAAAAGTGCCTGCACATATTTTTTTTCCATGCAATTAACTCCAGTACAGATATGCAAACAGACCAATGTCTGCTCTCTATCTCTCTATCTAATTATAGAATGTTTCCTCTCTGCAAAACAGAAAGTGTACCATTAGCATGCTATAGCCATGACGGAGATCTACGTTTATCCTAAAAACATAAAAACACACTAAATTTTAAAACATTTAAAACACTTACTTTTCTGGTTGGGGGTTGCCACTCTCTTGTCTCCATGTAATGTTTTTGTAAAGTATTGCCCAGGAATGTTCCACAGTATGACATTAGACTTATTTGTCTTGCATGTGTTAAATTATAAGTACTATATACTGTGCTAAGAAAATAGCTTAATACCTAAAAAGATAAATTGTTACTGTAAGATCTGACTTGTAACTGGTAGTGTCTTCTGCTTTTAATGTATATATCTTATCTCCATCGGGACAAACAAGTAGCAGAAAAGTTACACAGTAATAATGTGTATAATCACAAACCATATACCCAGCCAAATTTACAAAGTACTTCAAAGTTTTTGAATGACTGATTATTATTCTACCACTAGGTTTACATGAGTGACTAGAGTTGAACAGAGTAATGCTTTAGGCAGGGTACACCCAGGATGGGAAGAGGTAAGGCTGATGCAGTTCACATTCAATCACTGGAGGTAATAAAGAGTCGGGTAACACTGGCAATAGGCTGGTAACACAGAACATGTCTTCAAGAGGCAGCTCTCCATACATGTTTCATTTGTCATCATATTTAAGGTTCTGCAATTGTTCTTTAGGTATCAATGTGGGTCCAGTGGTTGCCGGGGTGATAGGAGCCCGGAGACCTCAGTATGACATCTGGGGAAACACAGTGAACGTTGCCAGTCGGATGGACAGCACTGGAGTACAAGGAAAGATACAGGTGTGCTAACCTGGGCTCTGGGTTTATTTCAACAATTCATTTTATGAATGAACATAATGAACAGCGCTATTCTTGCCATGCAGTGTTTTACTTTTTAAAGTTATTATTACTATTATTTTTTAATTCATCTTAAAATAATTTATTTATTATTTAGTCAGTTGCCCAAAAACAACCTATTTCAAGAGAAATATTCTGTGAATTGTAATTTTGTGTTGTTTTTAAATGAAGTCGTGTGACCCTGACAAACAAACATGTATCTGCTCCCAAGGTGACTGAGGATGTCTATCGTCTCATCACAGACTTCTACGAATTCGAGTGCAGGGGTCAAGTCAGTGTAAAGGGCAAAGGTCAGATGCTCACATACTTCCTGAAAGGGCATCGGCCGGGCAGCAGGCCAGCTCATTCACAACAGCAACGAATAAACTCAGAGCGGAGATCTAGCGCCTTCAGCCATGGCAGTGTGTGCACCAGGCTAAGCCCCGCCCCCACAGTCACCACATATGCCACCATGAGGATAGCCAGCCCTGGGACCACCAAACCCATCGCCTCTACCAGCACCACCAGGTACCTGCCCTCTGTCCCTGTGGCCAAGGTCTGAGGGGCATGTGCATAAAGACTATGGAAGAGAAAGCTTCACCTGCTTTCTGCTACACACAGACACTCCTCGTCCAATAGGAAGCCAGTATTGGGCCCTAGTTTCATGCAGGACTGACCATGGGCATTGAAGGAGGCCTAGCTCCTCTTACCTGAGCCCTGTATGTTGCTTTACTCTGCAGGGTGCCGTGGACAGGATACCGGATGCTCTAGCCACGTTGCTCTGTAACCAATCAAAGGCCAAGGACATCTCCAGGAATTCAAACTGTATCCACCACTTTAACAGGCTAAAATCTCCAAACAATGCACAATCGATTGTGTAGCACACAAGCCTCCACTAATGGAAAGTCCTTTAATCACTTTAACCTACTCTTTCTCTCAGTATTAAACCAAATCAGTGTTGTTGCCTTAGCAACCACTCCTCAAAATGCCATTTTATGTTGCCTTTCAGGTTCTTTATCGATTAACTGAAGACCAATTAGCACAGTTGAAGTAGTTACTGGAGCTTTGTCATCAGATGTAACATTTATTTAAGGGGATGAAGCCAAATGCTTGCGTACATGGCGGTTAGTAGTAAAACTTGCCAGACAGAGGAGGGCGTTGCCTTTGTCATTGCCGGTTCGGCACAAGCCCCTTTACCTTTACCCTCAAATGGCACATGAGGTGACCTGGGACTCCCTGGGCCTGGGCTCAGTGTTTTTAAGTGCATGATGCCACTGCTGCATTACGCTCATGTTTGCTGTTTGTTTCCCTGTGA
Organism: Paratrypauchen microcephalus; assembly: GCA_036785185.1. Taxonomy (NCBI): domain Eukaryota; kingdom Metazoa; phylum Chordata; class Actinopteri; order Gobiiformes; family Gobiidae; genus Paratrypauchen; species Paratrypauchen microcephalus. Next base: position 1,638,065 of record JAVJIX010000057.1, read on the forward strand.
TGCTTGACTTCCAGATTCTTCCTTGTCAAAGTGTAGCAATAACTTGGTTTGTCTCTTCAGCCTGTTCCCTACTTGCATGCTGTAGCCAGCTGGACCCTATTTTGACCTGATAGTGTATGTAGCCAATAGAGTGTGCATAGCTAGCCACACAATCTGTATCTCTATGGATCTGAAGCATGACTTAAACCTTAATTTTCTGTATTGTGTGATTGAGTGTGATTCCTTCTGATGTTATATTTTAAAATACATTTTCAGCGTGCTTGTTTATTATTAAAAATATTTTCTATGGTTAAGATATTCGGTTATCTACTATTTTTATGAATACTTCTAAAAGCTGCTTTGGTACAAAAGAAAACTGCTGTTTATGAGGAGACACCCAAACCTCTGTATCTGACTTCCTTGAACAACCCAGAAGATTGACTTTGCAGTGAGCATGCTACTTACAGTGGGGCTAACCACAGCCTCAGCTCTCCTCTAATCTGTAGAGTGTGCATGGTCTGAGCCTTGCATTACACTACATGGCTCTTACATGCATGCTTTGATTAGACAGACCCAGCCCAAGCAGCAGGGTGGCTCTTCTTCATGTAGTTCTCATGCATGCGCTCAAGGTAGCAGTCCTCCTTGAATGTCAGGTGCTTTTTGACTGTGTCTTCTACATGAGCTTGGTGTGTTTTGAGGACATTTCAGGACAGACTGACATCAGGCAAGGGGCGGGACTTCTCCTCTATCTTTCTTCCTGTTGGGGTCAACAGGTAGCTGGTTTTCAAATGTGCCAACCTATTTTCATAAACATATCAAGTTGATCGTGTTGAGCTGTAGCACTACTGAACGTGTGGCTGCAGCTGTTGTGGATTTTTTTTTTTTTTTTGGTGGATGCCTGTATTTTTGATGTTTTAAGATGTTTAAGATCCTTGCCGGTTTTATAACAAAAACAATGACAAGTGTTGATTTTGGATATATTTATTTGAAGGCCTGATGGAATGAACTTGTAATTTAAATATTGTGTAGTCACAATAGCTTAAGCTCTTTCTTTGAGTTTCCAAGAGGTTTAAATGAGGATTTTTATACACTTGCTTTAACATTCAGTAACATTGATGGAAAGGGTTATGTACAATATTTTTCCTGTAAATTTAATATTTTCTTACTGTATAATACGGGTTTCAATTGTTATATGTAGGTATTACTAGCTATTACTGTCTTTTTCAGAGCTATATTATGAATGACCAGATCTTTGTCTTTTGTTGGAGATGTATTTATGGAGATGTTTATGTGAATGTACATTTTGTTAAAGATGATATTTTATACTGTGTTTGCACTGCAATGATATTGGCGTATTACAAAATAAAGCCAGTGAGGAACGACTTCTGGATTTGGACTTATTTTTACTTATTTTCACTGTATGTCCAGGGGAGGCCAATGAAAGAGTGATAAGGTTACATAAGGAAAAGACAACAGTGGCTGATGTAAAGAGGTGGGACCACACTGGGGTCAAGGCTGGTGTTTTTCAGTCTGGGCCTCATGCTGATGTTATGAACACATGGGTTATTATTGCACCATGACAGCGCTGTTTCTCCATACACGCTGATATGCTTGGTATGTGGGGGAAGACAAAAACACTTGAACGGTGCATTTTAGGTCAAGGAACAAAACATCGGCTTAACTCTAAGTCCAGTGGCTCTTTCTATGTTTTTACTGAGGCACCAATATCATATCAGCATGTTATTCAAGAGATTTGGAAACCGCTTGGAGTTATACAAATAACTGTTCTGTTTATGTTTATACTACTAAAGATGGCTGTGAAATTAATGGAATTTTAATCAAATATAGATTCAGTTACAAGGCTGTGCCAATTTTCTGTTGTTTAGAACAGAGTTTAGAGGGATGAATTTGACTGACTTATTTATGTACATGAAATTAAGATGAAAATTTAACTTATTGCAACATAAAAACTATGAATAATAATAGTAAAATATGAACTATTATCCAATAAAGGCATGCATAGAACAAACTGTTATTAAACCAAATATAGTACTATATAGTATAATAGTATATCATATATAGTATAGTATTATCAGCACATTGGATGGAGACACAATGAATACATTAGCCTGGTATTTTCAACAAAAGTATGTGGCTAAGGCTACCTATCTTGTGACTGTACCTGTGTGAGAAACCAATTTAACAGTAAAAATGAGTTTGCCTGTTGTAGTTCCAACTAAGCCAGTTCTTTCTGGTCAAATTGTGTTAAGATAAAGCTCAGATTAAAGTCTAACAAAGGCTCAGACAGAGCAGTGTTTATAGTTAGCTTCACACCTCCAGGGAATGTTGATGACATCAGCTGCAAAGTTTGTAGAAATGGATGTTCTCCTCTTTGTGCGACTCGTGTTGACAAAGGTTTGGGCCTGTTACAGTGTTTGATGCCTGATCAGAGAGTCAACAGCAGTCACAGTGCAATGTGTTCTACTGCACTTAGATGAACTATGGCGGCATAGAGATAAGAGGTGCTTTAAAAACACAGTGGAGCACTTCCTGTACAGTATGTACATGTACATGACATCAAGGTGTAACAGTATTTTCTATTTGGGAACAGAACTCCCAGCCTAAATATGCAGGGTTTGTGTGTTAAACATGTGTGAACGAAACAAAAGACAACTCTGGGCATGTTTTTGATGAGGACATAACATTAGGTATAAAATAGTTCAGAAAACAACGTAATATGAACCCTTTAACAATTATCTCGAAAAGAGAGAAAAACGTCTAGTGCAATCTCCCAAACTACTGTATATAAAGTGATATTTCTGCAATTTTGTGGTTCATTTTATGGTCCATACATGTTTTGTGCTACTTGAACCCTCAACCAAGTACATTTACATTTTAGCATATGCCTGATATGTTGTTAAAATGCTGTCTGAATATTGCTATCATCCAATAATATTATCAGTTATCAAACAATAATAAAAATATACATAGTAATATCTTATCAAGATATAAATCTTTGTCAATATCTCCCATCTTTAACTGTAGGACTTTGGAACTCAAATGACTGGATCTGGTTACCCATAATTCTATGAATAAAGTCTGCATTACTGTGACAAACTGACTATTATCTGTTATGTAAACTGCCCAAGGCTCAAATTTGCATTCAACCCCTTTTTTTTCTCTATTAATTTACTTATTTACCTACTGCTCATCATTCCTGAATCTGTTTTGTCGTATGATATTGTCCTGCTGTTTTTGTCAAACAAACTTAAGGGAAATTCATCAGCAGCAAAACATTCATTTGTACCACCCCCAGCGTTGATTTGTATGTGTTTACATGAGTCACTATTGCTTTTTTCCACTTCAACCTGACAACACATTTGTCATAACAACTGCCTGCTACACACTGAAATAATGACACCAGAAAGAGTACAATAGTGAAATTAATGAAAGGAATTCTCTGCCATGTAAACATGCCACAGTTTTCACAGCAGAAATGGGAAACACCTCAGGAGAAACAAACCAAAACAAAAGTGTCTTATCTGGGGCCTTTGTGCAGAGTCCTGTCAGAGGAGGAAGCGGTGCCCAACATTCATTAGCAACGTGAAAATTTGCCGTGGCATGTGCAGCATCCTGATTGACAGGTCACCATGACAACACAACAAACCTCACGTCCTGACCTGAAACCATTCAGTTTTGTTTTCCCACCAGTAAATGATAACACTAACCCCCCCTTCTTTCCAAATGCTTAGCTCTTGTAGCCCTCATGTTTATCACTCTATAGCACTCATGCCTCACTTCAAAAAGGTTCCTGGTTTGATTTCTGGGCCTCTGTGTGTGGAGTTTGCATGTTTCTTTGTGTGTGTTTGTTTGGGTGGGTTTCCTCTGTTTTCCCCCCATCAACCAAAGCATGGACCATAGGTGAAATACTCCAGCTAAGGTACTCCTGATCAAGCCTATTGATACTTTGCAAGTGATGTCATCAACATTCCCTGGGGGTGTGATGCTAACTGTAGGTACTGCTCTGTCTGAAGCTCTTTTACTCAAGTTAGACTTTAATTAGAGCTTTATTTTTTACACAATTTGACCATAAAGAACTGATTTACCTGGAAATACAGCAGGTGAGCTGATTTGTGCTATTAAGCAAGTCTCTGTTTGCTAATGTGTGCATTGTGTCACCATGGTAACTTATAAATATTCAATCATAGACACACGGGCGAAACACCCCCAAGATGACGTCACTTCAAAAGATCAATAGTTCTAAAAGTTCTGGCGCCCACTGTTCTTAACTGGTTATCCCAATGAAGATTAATTGAAGGATGGGTCAAATGCAGAGGTTTAAATACACTATATATATATATACTTTGTGATTTTGTGCAATCACCACCAGCAAAGGATGTCACTACTTTAATAGGAAGCCCTTGTTTACCCCTGCCTTTCTCTCTAATCTGATCACACACACCAAAGCACTCACACCTCCAGATCAGTCAACGGAAAGGGGCCTTCTTGCAGCCACATTCACAGCTGGGCCAGAGCAGACGTCTATGAGCAGGCACCATGGGGTTAATATGAGTTTTACTGCTCCCTCCTCCTCTGGAATGTTCCCCATTGACCCCCTGTGTCATAACATCTCTTACTGTAAATGTTGCTGGACTGTGGACAGTGGAACGTGGGAGGGACAGAGGCCAGCTGCAGATCTCCATCATACTGTACCCTTCTGTATTTATGTACAAGTGCTGTTTGGAGTCATGTTCAAGGGAAGGGGGGCAGTTTTGGAGTGTGAGTGACGCCAAACAAATGGTCAACTTGCAGCTAAACATCAAATAGTTATTACGTCTGCAACATGGAGCTGAGAACAAACAGGCTGCTTGCTCTGAGGATGGGAGGATATGGGATGGTTTTAAAACATGTGTAAAACTCTTCAATAAAATACTCTATTTTTTGTAATACTATTGTTTCTTCATCTAAAACACACCTGGAGTTGTGTTTTGTTTCATTCACACATGTTTAACACACAAACCCTGCATATTTAGGCAGGAGGAGGAGTTCTTCTGTCAGAACAAAAACACACACACACACACACACACCTTGTAATGATGTGTGGTAATATGGGAAGTGCTCCACTGTGTTTTTAAATTCTAAACACCTTCATTAGAATCATTTGGATCATTTCAGCTCTGGAATTGCCAGTTTCTACTGAACAAAAGGTAAAATGTAGCTGTGAACTTGAAAATGACCACTACATGACATCACAAGGTGGATCAAAGCATCTTGAGCTTTGGAGATGTGTGGAGATATGTTCTTGATGAGGTAACAACATTTTATCATAACTTACAAGAATCAAAGTTGTGTAATGTAGGACCCTTAAGCAGAAGGAGAACATTTTTGACGTAAAACATTTATATATCATATATACTGAATATTATATATATATATATATATATATATATATATATATATATATATATATATATATATATATATATATATATATATATATATATATATATATATATATATATATATATATATATATATATATATATATATATTCAGTGATTTCAAAAAGCCTAATTTGGTGTAAATAAATAAAATATGTTCATTGACTATATATATTCATCATTATAGTAGTATGGATAATGGATAATATCTGTAGAATATACTCCTAACATATAGGATGTATAAAATATATAATATATAGGAATAAAATACAATAGAAATCAACACTTCTTGTATTTAAAGATCTTATATTACCCAAAACTGTCTTGTGAGCTTTAAGTCATATTAGAATTTTGTTACCTCCTCAAAAACATACCTGGAGTTGTTTTTTGTTCCATTTGCACATATTTGAGTAATCCTTTGTTATTAGTCATTCTATATCTCCAAAGCTCTAAATTCTCTCTTCTCTTCCACCTTGTGATGACATGAAATGGTAGTTTTCAAGTTAACGTTACCTTTTACCCTTTGTTTAGTAGAGGTTTTTCTTTTTCCTTTTCTTTTTTGATTCCAGGGCTGAAATTATCCAAATGATTCTAGTCAATGTGTATGTATGTTTTGTTCAGTGGAACACATGTGTGTTTTCTGTTTGAGAGAAGAACTCAGCTTAAATATGCAGGGTTTGTGTGGTAGACATGTGTGAATGAAGCAAAACACAACTCCATGTACATTTGTGATGAGATAAGAAAAAGCATACCATGAGCCCTTCAAGCAAAATGTGTGCTTGACTTTTTTTTATCACAAGATGAATAAAGATTTTTTCGTTCCTCTTTGATACTTCAAATGGTGCTATAGAGCAGTGTTTCCCAACCTTTTTTGTCTTGTGTACCTTCTGAGCCTTTTTGCCATACCTCAAGTACCCCCTCATTCATACGTGTTGATAATTCTCCAAAAGTAGAACGTGACACAACAGATTATTAAATGAAAATCATTTTATTTCATCTCCTTAATTTGAAAATTTAATTCACAGGCATTTTCTCTCTTTTCTTTAACTCAAATTTACTCATATTAGAATTTAAAAAGTCCAAAAAATCTCCCAGCGACACTGCCGAGTACCCCCTGCAGTGTGCTCGCGTACCCCTAGGGCAGTGCTTCTCAAATAGTGAGGCGGGCCCCCCTGGGGGGGGGCGCGGCGTGATGCCAGGGGGGGCGCGTATGACCCTGGGAAACATGTTTTTTTGCTGTACTGTACTAGAACTAAGTGTAATTGCACATCAACAACAGTAGTTGGCAGTGGCGTTCTCACATGCGATTTACGCACAGTCTCACCATTAACAGAACATCCTCTGTCACAGAAAAAAACACATATATTCCACTGAGTCGTGTCCTTTAGTCCGACAGAAGCTGACGCATCAGTGGCACAAGGAGAGAGCGTTTTTTTCAGTGCTTTTAGCTTATGCAAATGAGGAGGTTTTAAGTTTCATTTCTGTAAAACGTAAACAAATGTGCGCAAAGCTGCATTAAAAACACATTAATATTTGAGTCCTCAGTGCAGTCTTTGTTGTAAGTTTCTTTCTTTTTTTTTGTTTATAATGTTAATAAAAGGATATAATGGTGTTCTAATAACAATTTTTAGACAAATAATACTATTTATAGTCGCGCGCAGGAAGGGGGGCGTGAAATTTTTTCTTCTTCCTAGGGGGGGCGTCACAGAAAATAATTGAGAACCACTGCCCTAGGGGCACTTGTACCCCTGGTTGGGAAACACTGCTATGTATCCTACCCTAGCCACTTTAACCTAGTGTGCAGTGTTGATATACATATAAACACATGGCACAGCATTCTTATTTACACCTCAAATGACCCAAAGAAAACCAGGTCTTCTGTCAATTAGTTGATATTTTAATAATATTACCAAATTACACTTATTGACCTGATCTTGTAAAAATAGCATCCATTAAAAAAGGAAATAGGCATTTAACAGTCTTAAGTGTAACGTTGTGACCTTTCTTACAAACATCAAATCAGCCAGGGCCCCCATGTCAATAAATTGTTATGAATTAGTTGTGTGGTTGAGAAGGCTTAAAGATGAACCTGTTCTCTCAGTGCAAAAACAAAGCTGAACTCACACACTTGTTGTCATCATTTGCCGTCACAGTAGCTTAACGAAAAACAACTCTCTAAATACTCTGATGCATGCGTGACCAGGAAGTACATGATAAAACAGAAGCCTTTTCAATTTGTTTTAATGAAATCAATACATAACCATGATTCAGCTCATAGTGTAATTCTAAGAAAACTGATGCACAACTGGGATGAAAAACATAAACACTCCTGTTCTGATTAGTGCCAAAAACATCCTCTGGAAGATTGTTCCCATCAAGGACTCTCCCATCCACCACTGTTATTCTGGTGTGGAGCTGTTTTCCCTCTAGAGCTCAATACTGAAGGGTCAGTGAACTGTGTGTTGTGTAAGACACTGTGACCGCCGCTGACCCCTCACAACACTCCTGCTTGTTTGGTCTCTATACACCAGTACAATGGAATGTGACCAGGAGACCCATATCACCTCAAAACATACACAAAATGTCACAATGACTATCAAAGGCTGAGCTGATCATAGTGACCGTAGATTTAGTGACCCATCAAAATACTAAACAGTAACCTATTAAAACAGTGGCTCCCAAAGTGAGGGGTCAGGCTGAGCGGTGGGTTGAGATGACTTTGAAAATGTTGACCCTGATTACACTGTATTTTAGCTAGTCCGCCCCTTAAATAAACACAATTAAACACAGTTAAACCTTATGGAAATCTTTAAATGTGTTGGAGCCTTCAGATGTGACAGACTTTCATTTTGGTTTGCCGTGAGGGTTCTAGATTGTTCAATTAGACTTAGACTTTATTGTCTCCAAAGGGAAATTAATTTTCATGCACACAGAGCCTGTTTGACACACACAGCAACAACACAACAAACATAGACACATTACAATAGACATTACAGCACACTCAGCAGGGCCTGTTGTTCAAAAATATGACAGCTGAGGGGATCAGGCTTCTGCCAAAACCGGCCCTCCTGCACCTTAGTGTCCTGTACCTCCGTCCGGAGCGCAGAGGGGTGAGGTGTTCCTGCAGTGGGTGAGTGGGGTCCTGTTGTATGGAGAGTGCAATGCGTCCAGTGGCCCTGTCGTTAAGATCTGTAAGGTTGGGTGTGGGGAGTCCTATGATTTTAGCAGCTGTATGAGTTACCTTTGTGAGTTTAGTAACAGTGAGCATATTGAAAAAGCAGGTAGAACAATACAACGGAATAGACTGGATGATAGATTGATACAACAGTAATAACAGATGTGGAGAAACATAGAGTCATTTAAGTTTTCTGATTATTGACAATCGTTGATGGCTTTTTTTTGTAAATGTCCATGATATTTTGATCAAATGTAAGTGCATTGTCTACTGTAACCCAGAGATATTTGAAAGTGTCCACTGTCTCTACTGTCTGGCTGCTAATGATGATGGGTGGCTGTGGTGAGTGTGGGTTAAAAATGAGTTCCTTAGTTTTACTGACATTAAGGTGAAGATGGTTCTCACTGCACCACCTGGTGAATTTTGTGATTGTGCTGTAATAGTCCATAACTGAATTATTTTCTTTGAGCAAGGCAAGGATAGCAGTGTCATCTGAGTATTTGAGGTATGTTATGTTTGTGGAGGGACTAATATTGTCATTTGTGTAGAGAGTATAAAGAAATGGGCTGAGCACACATACCTGCAATCAGAGGCGCTTCTTGGGGGGGGCGAGTGGGGCAATTGCCCAGGGCGCAACTTCGTGAGGGGCGCCGTGTCAAGCGCTTGAAAAAAAAAAATTATCTATCATATCACTGTGTAGGAAATTGGCAAATTGGCGCCCCCTCTGGCTGCAAGCGCCCGCGCAATACATTCCCTTCCACGCGGGCCAGTGCGCAGCGCAGAGACCTGCTGGAGCCTACAGCGGCGCGAGAGGAAAGGAAGAGAGAAAGAAAGAGAAGATAGAGAGAGGATTCACCCCCTCCCTCTCTGCGGCCGGCTGCGAGTCGAGCTCACACTACCACAATTTGACCAATGTCATGGCACTAGTTGCTACCAGGAATTGACCAATGATAGCTCCTACTAGCTCCTACCAAGAATCGCTCGCATCGGGAACACGGAAACTACAGAAGACAATAGTAAACGAAGTTAGTATAACGCAACATTTAATCACTTTTAAATCGATCGTTCACCCTCCGTGGTATTTACTATGAATACAACGTACAAAGACACACTTTACATGGGACTTTGTAGAGATACGCGATCGGCATTTTCAATAGAGGCGACGTGAATTACTTATCCCGGACAACACTTCATCTGGGAGCTTTTCGGATTTGCTGGACAGTATCTCATCTTTGCTTTTGGTAAGTCATGTCATGAAATGTGTTTGTCATATCACTATTCTATTTTAGCGCTATTATATTATATTATATTGTATTAATTATATATGTTATATTATGTTATATTTATTATATTATATTATATTATATTATATTATATTATATTATATTATATTATATTATATTATATTATATTATATTATATTATATTATATATTATTATATTATACTGAGGAGAAATCTGTGTGAGGAAAGTGAGGAATAGCTGTGTGTGATCACTTTTTGTTTGTGTGTGTGCCTGTGCAATCTGTAGAATAAGACAGAAGAAGAATACAGGGGGTCCTCGGGTTACGACGTTGATCCGTTCTTAAGACGCGTCGTAACCCGAATTTCGTCGTAAACCGGATTTTGCCTTTGATCTTCCAACCAAAGCACCAATAACCTTTCCATGTCAATAATTAGACCACTACGCTGCTTGGTTATCACTGCCGCTTTCATAGGAGCAGATCAGAGCCCACATCAGGTACTTCCGCCCACATTGGACACGCACATGAGGCCGTCTTCTTCTCCCTACAACCACAACAGAGCGTATTCTTCCGCCGTGCGCTGCGCGCCGTTCGCGTTTGTTTACATCTCTTACCACGCTAAACCGCGTAAAACGGAATGACGCGTAATATATACATATTTTTTTTTAATCGGGGCGCGTTCGTAACCACGAAACGTCGTAACCCGAGACCGTCGTAACCCGAGGACCCCCTGTAAATGTTTAAGAGGAGAGTAGCCCACTGTGTGTGTGTGTGTGTGTGTGTGTGTGTGTGTGTGTGTGTGTGTGTGTGTGAGTGTGTGTGTGTGTGTGTGTGTGTGTGTGTGTGTGTAGGTATGGGATTTTGAAAAAATAATTGTGATTTCAATATTGACTGAGATAATCGTGATTATGATTTTTTTCCATAATCGAGCAGCCGATGGTTCTATTTATATATCTGATTGTATATATTTTTGCCACTTTTATGTGTAGTTTAGATGGGGGGCAGAGCATGTGGTCTCGCCCAACCGTACAACTGCTGTCTGTTGCTTTGGAAGTTATTAGTTCAATTAGTACAATTCATTCTATTACAAACTGATGATCCAGTCGTCTTACACATATTACACCTTCTTAAAAGAATTTTATAAGCATCTTACATTGCTTATTCATTCACTCCTCGGTCACTGCTCTGGCAGTGGACTTTATATATACCTACAGGTCGGTGGTGTGATTTTGGGTCCCACAGATGAATACTGTCATTATGTTTTTGGGCAAGACACTTAATTTACCTCTCCCCCCAGTGTCATCATACACTGGTGTGTGAGTGTGGCACTCCTTATCCCACAAGCAAATGACAACCTTGAAGAGGCAACAAGGAAAGTGACTATGGCCAAATACCTGCAACGAGTAAGGCAAGTCCTATGAAGTCAGCTCAGTGGCAAGAACAAGGCCCAGGCAATAAACAGCTACACCCTGCCAGTGATCAGATATCCAGCAGGAATCATAATCTGGCCAAAGAAGGAGATACAGACCACAGACGTTAAGACACAAAAGCTCCTGACCATGCATGGAGGGTTCCATCCCAAATCCAGCACCCTGAGACTGTACACGAGCCGGAAGGAAGGAGGCCGAGGACTAGTGAGTTTGGGAACCACTGTCCAGGATGAAACATCCAAAATCCATAAGCACATCATGCCTCAGACAGTGGAGTGCACAGGAAGAGGTGCTGGATGGACCATCATGGCAGGACAAGCCCCTACATGGGACTTACCCACGAAACGTAAATGAAGTGGCTGATATCAAGAAATCAATCAATCAAACAATATTTATAAAGCTCTTTTCATACAAAATGTAACACAAAGTGCCTTACAGTGATTAAGGATTAGAACATTGACTTTTATTGATCTCACACAGGAGAAATTGTTTCTACATTTGACCCGGGGACAATCCCCAAGATTTTGTTGTTTAGGCTTGGTCAGGACCCAAGCTGGAGGATTTTACCTATGGCGCATGTTTAGGTTGATGGGGGAAAGTGGAGTGCCTGGAGGAAACCCACCCAGACACGGGGAGAACATGCAGTCTCCACACAGAAAGGTCCGGGCAACCCGAACCTTCTTGCTGTGAAGCATGAGTGCTAGCCACTCAGCCTCCGTGCTGCCAACAGAGGAAAAAAAATAAATAATTAAAAAAAAGACAGACGAACAAACAAACAGACGAACAAACAAACAAATGAAAGAACAAAATGAAAACAAACAATCAAAGGCCAAGCTAAACAGGTGAGTCTTGAGGCCACTCTTAAAAACATGAACGTTCTCTGCAGCCCTGAGGTCCTCCGGCAGTTCCATAGACGAGGGCCGTAGTACTGAAAAGACGCCTCTCTGTGAGTGTGTGTCCTGACTTTGGGAATGACCAGGAGTCTGCTGCCGGAGGAGTGCAAATCCTCCCAATGGCTGGAGAGGGCTGGTCTGAAGGACAGCATAGACCCTCTCATCCTGGCTGCACAGGAGCAGGCCTTGAACACCCGAGCAGAGGCCCAGATCTACCACACCAGACAAGACCCAAGGTGTAGGCTGTGCAAAGAGACAGTCCAGCACATACAGTAACTGCAGGGTGTAAGATGCTGGCAGGGAAAGCATAGATGGAATGACACAACCAAGTGGCGGGCATAGTGTACAGAAACATCTGTGCAGGGTACGGGCTGGAGACCCCAAGGTCAAGGTGGGAAACACCTCTGAAGGTTGCGGAGAATGACTGAGCCAAGATCCTGTGGGATTTCCAGTTACAGACTGACCAACCAGGCATAGTGGTGATGGACATTGCAATACCAAGCGAGGGTAATATCAGGACAAAGGAACATGAGAAACTAGAGAAATACCAGGGGCTCAAGGAAGAGCTGGAGAAGGCCTTGAAGGTGAAGGCATCAGTGGTGCCTGTGTTGATCGGAGCACTCGGGGGCTGTAACGCTCAAACTGGAGGATTGGCTACAGCAGATCCCAGGAAAATGTCTCAGTCCAGAAAAGTGCAGTACTAGGAACAGCAAAGATACTGTGCAGAACTCTCAAGCTCCCTGCGCAGTCCTGAGTGTGTCCTCTGTGCAGTAGAACTCTCCTAAGAACTCTCCTGAGGGTGAGAGAGAACAAACACCCTCAAGGTGAGACACACACACACACACACACACACACACACACATACATACATACATACATATATATATATATATATATTATATATATATATATATATATATATATATATATATATATATATATATATATATATATATATATATATATATATATATATATATACACACACACATACAACAGTATGAGTGGTGGAACTCATACTGGTGGAACTGGTGTGGTGGAACCTCCAACTACTGAGATTCTGACACAAAGATTATCAAAGCTCTGGCAAGAAGTGTTGTTTGCTCCAGATTTTCAGCACTATTTTTATACCTCAGGATAAAGCTGTCTATAAAGGAGCAGTTATTGTAGGTACGGTACACTGACCCACAAAGAAAGAGAATGAATAGAACACCTTGTCTGTTCAAACTGTACTTGACTTTGTGTTTACTTCCTTTAGTTTGATGTGCATGTTCAGCCAGCTCTATTGTATACTCTGACTTGGGCTGGAAAATCCTATATGCCGGAGGTGGAGTGGAGAGGTGTGGGGAGAGAGGCTGTCCACATTTGAACCGGAATCTTATTTTTGTGCTTTGCAGGGACACAATAATAAAACAAAAGCAGCTACAGCACACCTCCTCTGACCCATTCATGAGATTATTTCCAGTTACTTTTACCAAGTCCAGACCTCTTGCTCCTCCTCTACACTTCTCATCATTAGAGGCCGAGAGCGCAAGAGGGAAGCACTGTGGCCAAACACTCACCCAAAACAGAGGAAACCAATACAATGGCTTCTGGTGCATGGGAGCCGGCATTTCCTGGGTTTCTCACACACAAGAATAAGAACAATCACAAGGCAGCAAACACAACACGGATACACAAGCACATAGTCGCACAAGTGAAGTTAAAACATGCCAAGAGTCCTGGACGTCCATCTGAGGAGAGCAGCTAATGAGACTAACGAGTCAGACTCATTAGTCTCATAGGCTGTCAGAGGGTGCACGGCTAGTTTGGCTACAAGATTTTTCTCTCTCATTCATTTTTGTCTTTGCCACATTAGTTAGTTTGCACACTTTTCTTTGTCAAGCCTGCACAAGTGTGAACAATCAGAAGGAAATCAGATTACTCACATCAGATATCACTGTTTACAGGACATTTCAATAATTTGATAACTCTGGAAATCAGATTGCATGAGAAAAAGAATGGCTTTGCAGAGGGACAGGGCTACAATGCTGCACTGAAAAAAGGCAGCTGGATTTGCTTGAAAAAAATATGGAAATTGATTGTGTGCAATAAAATTATGTTGAGGCTTATTCGATCACCTCTACACATATTTTTCTCAGAACGTGAATGTAACTTTTTCATGCTCATGAAATGTGATCAAATCATGCTGAATACGTATATTTATCTTATGTTACCTTAACATGAAAATTTGCCTTTTTTACGGTTTTATTTTTTTATACATTATTTAATTCTTTTAACACAATTACTTTAATATGCAACATCAAATGTCCTTAAAGGTTTTTAAGTAAAAGAACACTAAACTCTTTAGTTTTCCACACTTCTATATTGTCTTAAACAGAATCAAACACACAGAGCACAGGTACAAAGACACACAGTTTGGAGCTGGACAGTGTGAAGATTTATTCCAGTGAAGACACTCTGGTCTCTGCCTGTGGACACAGGAATAACACATGATTACATGATGATGATCTACTCTGTCTTCTACATGTTTAAATATACTTGAAGCACTTATTACTCTCTAACACAATAATACACCAGAACAGAATCACAGTGAACATTAGAGTTGTGCATGCACAAACAAGACTCACCATGTGCTGCTTTTCTTCCTCAAAACACAGTAACAGGTGGGGCATCTGGTACAAAGTCCTCCTAGTGCCACATCACTCTGTAGGAACATGATACCTGTTTCACTAGAAAGTACATGTTGAAAAAAATAAAATTCTGTTAAAAATTGTAGTAGGTTTACTTACATTGTTGATCTGTGGTATGTGTTTTGTTGGTTCTCAAACATTTCCTTTTTACTGAAAGATACAGAGATTAGATTTTGTTTTAATCTTTTTATTTTAACTGTTAACCTCACTTTCAGAATGGTGCAAAAAAAAAAAAAGACAAACTAACATAAACTCTGAAATTCATGAACTTAGAGCTGTAGCAGTGCTCTGGATATCACTGTTTGTTTATAGACAACTCTGGAAGCAGCACATTTAAATCTGAGTGCAGCTGTCACACTCTTGTAGATGGACAGTCAAAAAGTCCTTATTAACCCCAATTTCAAATAAAACACCACAAACATGTGTTTACCATGACTATATTCTAGGCCAGAGAAAGTGTATAAAATATTGAAAAGTCTTACCTCCAAATCAGCTCTCATAATCCTCCTGGATGCACACTGCAGTGTCCAACTGTCCTGTGTCCTCTGCTCCTGTAAGTGTCCTGTGTCCTGAGTGTGTCCTCTGCTGCTGTCCTGTGTCCTAAGTGTGTCCTCTGCTCCTGTAACTGTCCTGTGTCCTGAGTGTGTCCTCTGCTCCTGTTCTGTGTCCTGTGTCCTAAGTGTGTCCTCTGCTCCTGTAACTGTCCTGAGTCCTGAGTGTGTCCTCTGCTCCTGTACCTGTCCTGTGTCCTGAGTGTGTCCTCTGCTCCTGTCCTGTGTCCTGAGTGTGTCCTCTGCTCCTGTCCTGTGTCCTGTGTCCTAAGTGTGTCCTCTGCTCCTGTACCTGTCCTGTGTCCTAAGTGTGTCCTCTGCTTCTGTAAGTGTTCTGTGTCCTGAGTGTGTCCTCTGCTCCTGTCCTGTGTCCTGAGTGTGTCCTCTGCTCCTGTCCTGTGTCCTGAGTGTGTCCTCTGCTCCTGTCCTGTGTCCTGAGTGTGTCCTCTGCTCCTGTAACTGTCTTGTGTCCTGAGTGTGTCCTCTGCTCCTGTCTTGTGTCCTGAGTGTGTCCTCTGCTCCTGTCCTGTGTCCTGAGTCCTAAGTGTGTCCTCTGCTCCTGTAAGTGTCCTGTGTCCTGAGTGTGTCCTCTGCTCCTGTCCTGTGTCCTGTGTCCTGAGTGTGTCCTCTGCTCCTGTAAGTGTCCTGTGTCCTGAGTGTGTCCTCTGCTCCTGTCCTGTGTCCTGAGTGTGTCCTCTGCTCCTGTACCTGTCCTGTGTCCTAAGTGTGTCCTCTGCTTCTGTAAGTGTCCTGTGTCCTGAGTGTGTCCTCTGCTCCTGTCCTGTGTCCTGAGTGTGTCCTCTGCTCCTGTCCTGTGTCCTGAGTGTGTCCTCTGCTCCTGTCCTGTGTCCTGAGTGTGTCCTCTGCTCCTGTAACTGTCCTGAGTGTGTCCTCTGCTCCTGTCCTGTGTCCTAAGTGTGTCCTCTGCTCCTGTAACTGTCCTGTGTCCTGAGTGTGTCCTCTGCTCCTGTACTTGTCCTGTGTCCTGAGTGTGTCCTCTGCTCCTGTCCTGTGTCATGTGTCCTAAGTGTGTCCTCTGCTCCTGTCCTGTGTCCTGTGTCCTGAGTGTGTCCTCTGCTCCTGTACCTGTCCTGTGTCCTAAGTGTGTCCTCTGCTCCTGTCCTGTGTCCTGTGTCCTGAGTGTGTCCTCTGCTCCTGTAAGTGTCCTGTGTCCTGAGTGTGTCCTCTGCTCCTGTCCTGTGTCCTGTGTCCTGAGTGTGTCCTCTGCTCCTGTCCTGTGTCCTGAGTGTGTCCTCTGCTCCTGTGCCTGTCCTGTGTCCTAAGTGTGTCCTCTGCTCCTGTCCTGTGTCCTGTGTCCTAAATGTGTCCTCTGCTCCTGTAAGTGTCCTGTGTCCTGAGTGTGTCCTCTGCTCCTGTACCTGTCCTGAGTCCTGAGTGTGTCCTCTGCTCCTGTACCTGTCCGATGTCCTAAGTGTGTCCTCTGCTCCTGTAAGTGTCCTGAGTGTGTCCTCTGCTCCTGTACCTGTCCTGTGTCCTGAGTGTGTCCTCTGCTCCTGTACCTGTCCTATGTCCTAAGTGTGTCCTCTGCTCCTGTACCTGTCCTGTGTCCTGAGTGTGTCCTCTGCTCCTGTAAGTGTCCTGTGTCCTGTGTCCTAAGTGTGTCCTCTGCTCCTGTACCTGTCCTGTGTCCTAAGTGTGTCCTCTGCTCCTGTCCTGTGTCCTGTGTCCTAAATGTGTCCTCTGCTCTTGTAAGTGTCCTGTGTCCTGAGTGTGTCCTCTGCTCCTGTACCTGTCCTGAGTCCTGAGTGTGTCCTCTGCTCCTGTACCTGTCCTATGTCCTAAGTGTGTCCTCTGCTCCTGTCCTGTGTCCTAAATGTGTCCACTGCTCCTGCAAGTGTCCTGTGTCCTGAGTGTGTCCTCTGCTCCTGTAAGTGTCCTGTGTCCTGAGTGTGTCCTCTGCTCCTGTCCTGTGTCCTGAGTGTGTCCTCTGCTCCTGTAAGTGTCCTGTGTCCTGAGTGTGTCCTCTGCTCCTGTAAGTGTCCTGTGTCCTGAGTGTGTCCTCTGCTCCTGTAAGTGTCCTGTGTCCTAAGTGTGTCCTCTGCTCCTGTAAGTGTCCTGTGTCCTAAGTGTGTCCTCTGCTCCTGTAAGTGTCCTGTGTCCTGAGTGTGTCCTCTGCTCCTGTAAGTGTCCTGTGTCCTGAGTGTGTCCTCTGCTCCTGTCCTGTGTCCTGTGTCCTGAGTGTGTCCTCTGCTCCTGTAAGTGTCCTGTGTCCTGAGTGTGTCCTCTGCTCCTGTACCTGTCCTGTGTCCTGAGTGTGTCCTCTGCTCCTGTAAGTGTCCTGTGTCCTGAGTGTGTCCTCTGCTCCTGTAAGTGTCCTGTGTCCTGAGTGTGTCCTCTGCTCCTGTCCTGTGTCCTGTGTCCCGAGTGTGTCCTCTGCTCCTGTAACTGTCCTGTGTCCTGAGCGTGTCCTCTGCTCCTGTAACTATCCTGTGTCCTGAGCGTGTCCTCTGCTCCTGTCCTGTGTCCTGAGTGTGTCCTCTGCTCCTGTGCCTGTCCTGTGTCCTAAGTGTGTCCTCTGCTCCTGTCCTGTGTCCTGTGTCCTAAATGTGTCCTCTGCTTCTGTAAGTGTCCTGTGTCCTGAGTGTGTCCTCTGCTCCTGTCCTCTGTCCTGTGTCCTGAGTGTGTCCTCTGCTCCTGTGCCTGTCCTGTGTCCTAAGTGTGTCCTCTGCTCCTGTCCTGTGTCCTGTGTCCTGAGTGTGTCCTCTGCTCCTGTCCTGTGTCCTGAGTGTGTCCTCTGCTCCTGTGCCTGTCCTGTGTCCTAAGTGTGTCCTCTGCTCCTGTCCTGTGTCCTGTGTCCTAAATGTGTCCTCTGCTCCTGTAACTGTCTTGTGTCCTGAGTGTGTCCTCTGCTCCTGTCCTGTGTCCTGAGTCCTAAGTGTGTCCTCTGCTCCTGTAAGTGTCCTGTGTCCTGAGTGTGTCCTCTGCTCCTGTCCTGTGTCCTGAGTGTGTCCTCTGCTTCTGTAAGTGTCCTGTGTCCTGAGTGTGTCCTCTGCTCCTGTCCTCTGTCCTGTGTCCTGAGTCCTAAGTGTGTCCTCTGCTCCTGTAAGTGTCCTGTGTCCTGAGTGTGTCCTCTGCTCCTGTCCTGTGTCCTGAGTGTGTCCTCTGCTTCTGTAAGTGTCCTGTGTCCTGAGTGTGTCCTCTGCTCCTGTCCTCTGTCCTGTGTCCTGAGTGTGTCCTCTGCTCCTGTGCCTGTCCTGTGTCCTAAGTGTGTCCTCTGCTCCTGTCCTGTGTCCTGTGTCCTGAGTGTGTCCTCTGCTCCTGTCCTGTGTCCTGAGTGTGTCCTCTGCTCCTGTGCCTGTCCTGTGTCCTAAGTGTGTCCTCTGCTCCTGTCCTGTGTCCTGTGTCCTAAATGTGTCCTCTGCTCCTGTAACTGTCTTGTGTCCTGAGTGTGTCCTCTGCTCCTGTCCTGTGTCCTGAGTCCTAAGTGTGTCCTCTGCTCCTGTAAGTGTCCTGTGTCCTGAGTGTGTCCTCTGCTCCTGTCCTGTGTCCTGAGTGTGTCCTCTGCTCCTGTGCCTGTCCTGTGTCCTAAGTGTGTCCTCTGCCCCTGTCCTGTGTCCTGTGTCCTAAATGTGTCCTCTGCTCCTGTAAGTGTCCTGAGTCCTGAGTGTGTCCTCTGCTCCTGTACCTGTCCTATGTCCTAAGTGTGTCCTCTGCTCCTGTACCTGTCCTGTGTCCTGAGTGTGTCCTCTGCTCCTGTCCTCTGTCCTGTGTCCTGAGTGTGTCCTCTGCTCCTGTGCCTGTCCTGTGTCCTAAGTGTGTCCTCTGCTCCTGTCCTGTGTCCTGTGTCCTGAGTGTGTCCTCTGCTCCTGTGCCTGTCCTGTGTCCTAAGTGTGTCCTCTGCTCCTGTCCTGTGTCCTGTGTCCTAAATGTGTCCTCTGCTTCTGTAAGTGTCCTGTGTCCTGAGTGTGTCCTCTGCTCCTGTCCTCTGTCCTGTGTCCTGAGTGTGTCCTCTGCTCCTGTCCTCTGTCCTGTGTCCTGAGTGTGTCCTCTGCTCCTGTCCTGTGTCCTGAGTGTGTCCTCTGCTCCTGTGCCTGTCCTGTGTCCTAAGTGTGTCCTCTGCTCCTGTCCTGTGTCCTGTGTCCTAAATGTGTCCTCTGCTCCTGTACCTGTCCTGTGTCCTGAGTGTGTCCTCTGCTCCTGTAAGTGTCCTGTGTCCTGTGTCCTAAGTGTGTCCTCTGCTCCTGTCCTGTGTCCTGTGTCCTAAATGTGTCCTCTGCTCTTGTAAGTGTCCTGTGTCCTGAGTGTGTCCTCTGCTCCTGTACCTGTCCTGAGTCCTGAGTGTGTCCTCTGCTCCTGTACCTGTCCTATGTCCTAAGTGTGTCCTCTGCTCCTGTCCTGTGTCCTAAATGTGTCCTCTGCTCCTGTACCTGTCCTGTGTCCTAAGTGTGTCCTCTGCTCCTGCAAGTGTCCTGTGTCCTGAGTGTGTCCTCTGCTCCTGTAAGTGTCCTGTGTCCTGAGTGTGTCCTCAGCTCCTGTCCTGTGTCCTAAATGTGTCCTCTGCTCCTGCAAGTGTCCTGTGTCCTGAGTGTGTCCTCTGCTCCTGTAAGTGTCCTGTGTCCTAAGTGTGTCCTCTGCTCCTGTAAGTGTCCTGTGTCCTAAATGTGTCCTCTGCTCCTGTAAGTGTCCTGTGTCCTGAGTGTGTCCTCTGCTCCTGTAAGTGTCCTGTGTCCTGAGTGTGTCCTCTGCTCCTGTAAGTGTCCTGTGTCCTGAGTGTGTCCTCTGCTCCTGTCCTGTGTCCTAAATGTGTCCTCTGCTTCTGTAAGTGTCCTGTGTCCTGAGTGTGTCCTCTGCTCCTGTAAGTGTCCTGTGTCCTGAGTGTGTCCTCTGCTCCTGTAAGTGTCCTGTGTCCTGAGTGTGTCCTCTGCTCCTGTCCTGTGTCCTGTGTCCCGAGTGTGTCCTCTGCTCCTGTAAGTGTGCTGTGTCCTGAGTGTGTCCTCTGCTCCTGTACCTGTCCTGTGTCCTGAGTGTGTCCTCTGCTCCTGTAAGTGTCCTGTGTCCTGAGTGTGTCCTCTGCTCCTGTAAGTGTCCTGTGTCCTGAGTGTGTCCTCTGCTCCTGTCCTGTGTCCTGTGTCCCGAGTGTGTCCTCTGCTCCTGTAACTGTCCTGTGTCCTGAGCGTGTCCTCTGCTCCTGTAACTATCCTGTGTCCTGAGCGTGTCCTCTGCTCCTGTCCTGTGTCCTGAGTGTGTCCTCTGCTCCTGTCCTGTGTCCTGTGTCCTAAATGTGTCCTCTGCTTCTGTAAGTGTCCTGTGTCCTGAGTGTGTCCTCAGCTCCTGTCCTGTGTCCTAAATGTGTCCTCTGCTCCTGCAAGTGTCCTGTGTCCTGAGTGTGTCCTCTGCTCCTGTAAGTGTCCTGTGTCCTAAGTGTGTCCTCTGCTCCTGTAAGTGTCCTGTGTCCTGAGCGTGTCCTCTGCTCCTGTAAGTGTCCTGTGTCCTGAGTGTGTCCTCTGCTCCTGTCCTGTGTCCTGTGTCCCGAGTGTGTCCTCTGCTCCTGTAACTGTCCTGTGTCCTGAGCGTGTCCTCTGCTCCTGTAACTATCCTGTGTCCTGAGCGTGTCCTCTGCTCCTGTCCTGTGTCCTGAGTGTGTCCTCTGCTCCTGTCCTGTGTCCTGTGTCCTAAATGTGTCCTCTGCTTCTGTAAGTGTCCTGTGTCCTGAGTGTGTCCTCAGCTCCTGTCCTGTGTCCTAAATGTGTCCTCTGCTCCTGCAAGTGTCCTGTGTCCTGAGTGTGTCCTCTGCTCCTGTAAGTGTCCTGTGTCCTAAGTGTGTCCTCTGCTCCTGTAAGTGTCCTGTGTCCTGAGCGTGTCCTCTGCTCCTGTAAGTGTTCTGTGTCCTGAGTGTGTCCTCTGCTCCTGTCCTGTGTCCTGTGTCCTGAGCGTGTCCTCTGCTCCTGTAACTGTCCTGTGTCCTACTATATTTGAATTTTCCCTCCCAAAGTTTTGGGAAGGAGAATTCCCAAGAGAGGAGCTTCACCAGAGATTATAACAAAGTCCTGTTTCCTCAGGGTGATTAAAATATACAGGTCTAACACTGACCACAATCAAGTGACCTTTTTAAGATTTAAACATGCTGGACAGAGACTTGTAAAAAAGTATTTTTTGTTGTTGCTGTTGCCATTTTTGTTTTTGCAATTTGAGCAACCCCTCTGTGACCATTTTTTCAGTGACGTGTCCCATTGGAGCTGTCCTGGAGTTCTGCTCAATATAAACATAACAATGTGCAGGACACTCACAAAGCACAGAATGACGCACAAGTGTTTAGATCTAATCTAAACTATATTAACAAATGGATGTGCCAGGCCAAAAGTAATCCAAATATGTTCATCCGGCTCTTTCCCCTGTTCAGCAATTTCCTACTCACAAACACAGGGCTCTTAACACTTGTACAGTAAATAAAACAAGCTCAGGACTAGGAAAAAATGACTCACTGTTATGCCACTCTCAAAGCCATTTATTTTCTTGCGTGAAATGTTACTATTGTTTGAGAGAATCAGTGTGATTGATCAGTAAAGTCTGTCCATTTGAGTTCAGCTGAATGTAAACAACAGCCTCTGCACACATGTGACGCTGTAGAAGTGAAACGCGTTGTTCACTCTAACCTAATAAAGGAATAAGAGTAAAGTCAAGCGAGTGTGCGGTAAACTTCTTTTTTTCTGGACCTAAGCACACATGTGTTTATGTGATTATGTTGGACAGAGGTTGGAGATGGGCCATTGGCACAGTAGCTGCTACATCTTCTCCAGCCTGTCCTGAGGCTGCTGTTATTACAAAGAGCACAATAAGTGTAGGGGATTTTTAATGATTTGATTATAAATCAATGTTGCCTATTGATCCAGTAGAAAATAGTTTTGTATTAATGGGGAAAATGAAGTGCCTAGAGGAAACCCACCCAGACACAAAAAGAAACATGCAAACACTGCACCGAAAGGTGACCCGAGAGTTGAACCTGGAACCTTATTGCTGTGAGGTATGTGAGTATTAGCGACACAGCTGCTGTGCCCCATCTCCCATCTTGCCATGGAGTACCTATTCCGTCTTTGTGACAAATGTTATAAACTAATCTATATAGTCACAGTATCTTTTTGGAATAAAAAATATATATATACTCAACAAAAATATAAACGCAACACTTTTGTTTATGCTCCCATTTTTCCTGAGATGGACCCAAAGATCCAAAATTCACTCCAGATACACAACACTACCATTTCTCTCAAACATTGTTCACAAATCTGTCCAAATGTGTGACAGCGAGCACCTCTGCCCCGCCGAGACAATCCACCCCACCTCACAGGTGCGCCACATCAAGATGCCGATCCGACATCATGACCAGTGCACAGGTGCACCCCAGACTGACCACAATAAAAGGCCACCCTGAAATGTGCATTTTTTTTTTTTGCTTTATTGGGGGTCTGGGGACTCAGAACCAGTCAGTATCTGGTGTGACCACCATTTGCCTCATGCAGTGCAACACATCTTCTTCGCATAGAGTTTATCAGATTGTCAATTGTGGCCTGTGGAATGTTGGTCCACTCCTCTTCAATGGCTGTGCGAAGTTGCTGGATATTAGTGGGAGCTGGTACACGCTGTCGTATACGCCGGTCAAGCACATCCCAAACATGCTCAATGGGTGACATGTCCGGTGAGTATGCTGGCCATGCAAGAACTGGGACATTCTCAGCTTCCAAGAATTGTGTACAGATCCTTGCAACATGGGGCCGTGCATTATCTTGCTGAAACATGAGGTGATGTTCATGGATGTATGGCACAACAATGGGCCTCAGGATCTCATCATGGTATCTCTGTGCATTCAAAATGCCATCAATAAAATGCACCTGTGTTCTTCGTCCATAACAGCCTTTGAAGAGGAGTGGACCAACATTCCACAGGCCGCAATTGACAATCTGATCAACTCTATGCGAAGAAGATGTGTTGCACTGCATGAGGCAAATGGTGGTCACACCAGATACTGACTGGTTCTGAGTCCCCAGACCCCCAATAAAGCAAAAAAAAAAAAAAATGCACATTTCGGGGTGGCCTTTTATTGTGGGCAGTCTGGGGTGCACCTGTGCACTGGTCATGATGTCGGATCGGCATCTTGATGTGGCGCACCTGTGAGGTGGGGTGGATTGTCTCGGCGGGGCAGAGGTGCTCGCTGTCACACATTTGGACAGATTTGTGAACAATGTTTGAGAGAAATGGTAGTGTTGTGTATCTGGAGTGAATTTTGGATCTTTGGGTCCATCTCAGGAAAAATGGGAGCAAAAACAAAAGTGTTGCGTTTATATTTTTGTTGAGTGTATATATGTAAATGTAAGAGCATGGGGGTTTATAGTCATCAGTGTTGGGCAAGTTACTCAAAAACTGTAATGCACTACTTATTACTTGTTACTGTCATTTTAAAGTAATGCCTTACATTACAATATTACTCTAAATAAAAAGTAAGGCATTACACTACTTTTGCATTACTTTAGTTACTCTCGCCAAAATGACTGGAAATAAGGATTTGGCAATCTTGGAGTTAATTTTTCTGAAAGCGGGCAACTCCATCGTGGAGAGTGGCAGCATGTCTTCCACAATATACTCGGCAACGAGCCTTCTCACCTCTCATGGCTGGAGATTCTCTGGTCGGGTCAACATCAGTTTCGGCTGCTTTGTTGGGTTTGTATCGTTCCCTGTCCCATCCCCTCCTTTCCTGACTAATTTCGTGGTGCTATGGCACCTCTGCAAGTGCTTCGTCAAATTGCTTGTACTGCATTTCGACGTGGAAAGTGGTTTGGGATTCACACAGTGTGCATTTAACTAAAATGTTCTTGGAGTCCTTATTTTGAACGAAGTGAAAGTCTTGAAAAGGAGCTAGCACTATCCGATTCTTCTGGTTCTGTCATCCTTTGTCAGTCTGCCAGTTCGAGACGAAGTAAAAGGAAATGTAATGTTTTGCGCGGACTTATCAGATTCAGTAGCTGATCTCGCGGTGATCCGCGAACTTTGTATGAAGAAAACGCAAAACCCACAAAAACAAAGCAGGTTAAAAATGCATTGTAATTGTAACCGATTTTCTTCCCTGTAATGCGTTACATTACTGCGTTACACCAAAAAGTAATGCATTACAGTAATTAATTACTTTTGTAACGAGTTACTCCCAACACTGATAGTCATGGGTCTAGAAAGATGAAAAAGGAAAGATGAAACATTTGCCATGGCAATTAACAATTGGCAATGCCCTCAAATTGTTGTATATATCAGGAACATACTGATACAACATAAACATATAAACCCATGAATATATAAATAATTTCAGAGTAACAGTGATTTCAAGCATTGACAGTTGCATCATCCTTTTATTTCTTTGTGTTTCCTGGTCTCTGTGCTCACATTTCTAGTCCTTTGGATGTACTCAAACATAATATTTTATCAGTTGATAACTAAACTTATTGTAAATCAGATAGATGCCGGATACTGTCACACCTTACCTAATGCTTCTTCTTGTATTGTGGCTTATGTTTTGAATGGGTCTTCTCAGCCTAACCTGTCTGTCTGTGTGTTTATTCCCCTGTCTTAGCCTCTCCGGATGACTGTGTAGCATTCAGCAGGTGTGCATTCTTTCTGTGGGCGTGTGCTCAAACAAAGCCCTGTTTTTCGGGACTCCTCTGTCGTAGATCCCCCCTGGTTACCCGCTGTGCAGAGTCCAAGGCTTAGCTGGCGGTGAATGGAGCCTAGATGTGGTGGTGTGTGGGTGTGGGGTGCTCCTGACACAACATAACTGTTTTTCACTGTGCTCTTGTCAAAGGTAAACATTCCTCTCTTGGTTTTCAGGTAGTGTTTGATCTCTCTCATGGGATATATGAAAGAGCCAAATCCTCCTCATCATGCAATAACAATACAGCTTTATGGATTGTATGAGGCTCTGGCTGTGTGTTTTTGAAAAGTAGGTCTACCCTTGACCCCAGATAACTCTTGTGTGAGGCGGGGCGAAGTGCATGTGAGTGGATTCCATGTTTCTGTCCTTTACAACATGTAGTAAGTAGACAGGTCCTATTCTGAACAACTTTGGGAAGCCTCTTTCAAGGTTTCTTGTCAGACAGATCATAAATAGCAGCTTTAACAACAGAGCTCATGGCTGAATTGATGACACCCATAATGGTGTACTATGTAAATGTTCTTGCGGAGTATCTGTCACATGCTTGTCTCATACAGATGTTATTGCTTTGACTAGAATGTTCCACATTATGACTTTAAACTTATCTAACTCCACAGACACAAGCCAGTCTCACTCCCAGGCCAAGTTACAGATTGGATCTGCGAAGGGATGACCCTATTTGAACAATAAAAACATGGCTAATTTAATGTAAGATGGATAAATTGAATGCCATACCGTGGAACCTTACATTATGTAATCTCATCTCCATAGTAACTCCCACTCCCAACTACCACCACTTTCATTCCAGTGCTGGAGATTATAGGGTTCAGCTGAGGACAAGCACAAAGGGATCTCCTATATTATGGGGAAACTTACTTTGTGCTCCTACTTATGTACTGATTTGCAACATATAATTTATTTAATGACAACAAATAAAAATTCAGTAGCTCTTTAATCCTTTGTCAGATAGTTTGTAGTATTCCAATATGTATAATATTGGGAAAAACTATCTATAGTCCCCTTGTAATTTTTGTATAATGTACACAAATAGTAGGCTACAACTGGTGAACAAAGATGAAATAAGTAAGTTGGCCTAAAGTGAGACATAATAAGAGGAAAGTTGGTGGAACATGCAGAAAAAGCATGTATAGACAAGCATATAATTGCTGGAACCCTGAGTGATTTGCAAAAGCACTGGTGAGTTACAGTTTGACAACACGTTTTACACTAATAATAAAGCTTCAGTGTACATTCTAAAAAAGATCTACACTCGAAATTCTTTTAAAGATAGAATTCTGCTTATTTTTTTTTATTTTTTTTTTTACAGCGCTTATCTCTGTAATTCTCAACATTTAATTGTACTTTTATTCACAGACTTCCACTCAACAGATGTTAAATGTTACTTACAGATTTGCCTTTTTTCTTTCAATTGCTTTTGTCTGATAACGCACGATGTTTGGGGAATCATGGACGCTAATATTCACTGTCCCAATCAAATAAATAAATAAATAAGATAAGATAAGATAAGCCTTTATTGATCTCACACAGGAGAAATTTACTCGCCACAGTAGCTCCAGGACATTTGGACAAGAGGGAAAAAGTGCATCCAGGCAGGGAGGGGATAAAGTAAGTAATAAATAATACAAATAGTAATACGTAATAATAATAATAATGGAAAATAGTAATAATGATAATAGTAACAACAAGCATCAACATGAAAAAGGAGGATATTGCACGTCTGGCCTATATATTAGAATTATACAGTCTGATGGCGGTGGGGATGAAGGATCTGCGGTAGCGCTCCTTCTTGCACTGGGGGTGTCTTAGTCGGCTGCTGAAGGAGCTGCTCAGCTCCTCAATAGTCCGGTGCAGAGGGTGAGAGGTGTCGTCCATAATGGTCCAAAATGGACATGAAATATTCAGGGTCACTTATAGGCCTACTACTACCACAGGCTGCCACAACTAAACTGTCATTATTACTGTGAAAGAGAAATGTATAAGATTTAATAATATAATAACAGGTGTAATACAGCCTGGTCTTAAAGGAAAAGTAATGTTTTTTTTACAATCTGAGCCTTCTTTCGACAATAAAACAAGTAGTTTTACTCACCCATAGCAGTTTGGTGTCAATTGGAGCAGTATCGCAGAACTTATGTTGAGCCGTTCTGTTCTACCAATGATCCCGTATCCGTTAGCGTGAGTGCTCGGGGCACTGATTTGCGGTGTCCAAATAACACAAACTTTAGCACTTTTCAAATCACAGAAGATCGCTGTGTCAGGGTAGACTTTTAGTAGATTCCAAAACGGCCTGAAACCCGATATCGCAACAGAAAAGTAAAGTTCAGAGCGGTGTTAGCTTCTTTCGGACTAGCGGTGTTTACAAAACAGCTGAGTTCACGCATGCGCACTGTCCTCTCTGATGACGTCATCAAATGAAACTATAGCTGGATATCGGGTTTCAGGCCGTTTTGGAATCCACTAAAAGTCTACCCTGACACAGCGATCTTCTGTGATTTGAAAAGTGCTAAAGTTTGTGTTATTTGGACACCGCAAATCAGTGCCCCGAGCACTCACGCTAACGGATACGGGATCATTGGTAGAACAGAACGGCTCAACATAAGTTCTGCGATACTGCTCCAATTGACACCAAACTGCTATGGGTGAGTAAAACTACTTGTTTTATTGCCGAAAGAAGGCTCAGATTGTAAAAAAAACAAAACGTTAATTTTCCTTTAAATTGGCCTGTAGTGAACAAGTCAAATGTAACTGGCTGCATGGCTATTTGCATGTAAAGCTATAAAACTAAATCTGGGACAACATGCAGACGGCCAAAACCAATAGCCTAAGTGAATAATTCATAATGACCTACAAAGTTAGATCTATTAGTAGTAGGCTATTGGACTCCTCTACACATTTATATCTAGACTGGCCTAAAACTCTTGTGTGAGAATAGTGAGTGAGGACCTTTTACATGCAGCACTTCCGTTCATGTCCATGTGTCGGTGGCTTATAGTTCTGGGAGCACGACAGAGGTCAGGGGGCTCTGGTATTAGTTCTGGATGCTTAGACCATGACTCGTCCAGATTCATGTACAACATAAAGGTGTGATTATAGCCGGGGAGCACTGGGCCTCTGTTCGCTCTCACGCCACGTCAGATTACACTGGATGCTTTATTTAGCCACGAGTGTTCAGGAATACAAGCGTCACGTGAGAACGCCTGTTAACACCATTTGACATATGATGCAATCCTGTGGACAATTGCATGGAGCCAATTGCATCAGAAAAGTGAACTATATAGAAAGTCTATGTGTGTCAGTGGAAAGTGCTCTGCGGGTTTATTTTGGGCTGTTTGCAAACTCTGGGACATTAGGCTATCACATGTCCACCTCGAGTCAGAAGTGACACTAATGCCTCGCAGCCACTCGACAGTTCGTACAGAGACCGGAGTCCACCGTGAGAGCATCCTGGCCCCATGGACATAGCGAGGATAGAGACGTGTCGTCCACCATGTCAGCGCGGCCCCTCTTAAAGCTCTGGTCTATTATTAACCAGGAAACGGATAATTACAACGGGACAGTTCCTGGACTGGGCCCAAAGCCGGCTTCAGTGCGCGGACATACCGCCGCGGACCCACGGGACCCCGACTCAGAGGCGTAAACGCTGACCCTCATTTGCGCTTCTATTTCTGAAAGTTGTATTTATTATACCTCAGTAAACATGCTCGTGTCAAATTAGAGGCGCCCTGTGCCGGCTGCGTGGGCCTGTGTAATGCGCGCTCATTATTAGTTTTCCCTCTAAAGTTGTGCATGAAGTTTAGAGGGACAATTACTGCAGAGCGCCGATGAAAAGACGCAAATGCGCTCTGTGTTCCCTGGGAGACAAAGAAGCGCTTCACAAGCCGCTCAGTCCACTGAACAGGAGAGAGGCCATAACTTCTGCGGCTCTGAGGTTTGTTGTGCGGGTAAAGTGCTGTAGCACGCGGGTGAGAAGAGGGGGGTGCACGGTTGCAACATCAAACACTGGTGTCGTCACTCGACGTTATACGTGCAGGCACTGGCTGTTCCAAAATAAATATTGACGTGATTGTTGTATTCAAATGAGCTTCCTGACCGGACACGGACTGGCCAATCAGAGCTCACGGTGTCATTACACCTTCTTTTCAGAAATCATTCATAACGCCGATGCGTCAACCACTCACAGAGGAGCCGGGTATAAATACGGCTGCGCGCAAAGCACAGTTAGACATTTTCCCAAAATCAAAGGAAAGACACTACTGAAGAACTACAGATCAGACCAGCCTCTTCTGCTGCAATCTACTGTTACAAGCGAAATGCCGGCTGTGCGAGGATTATATGAGAGGAATGCCTTGGTGGTGGCAGCGCTGTGCGCCGCGCTGTCCAATCTTGTGCTGGGGTCCCCGGTGTTGGGGCCAGATCCAATCCGCTGCGCCCCCTGCACTCCAGAGAAGCTGAGCCAATGTCCCGCGGTGGCCCCCGGATGCGCCGAGGTGCTGCGGGAGCCTGGATGTGGATGCTGCCTGGCCTGTGCCCTGAGCTCCGGGGAGCTGTGCGGAATCTACACCGCGCCGTGCGGCTCCGGTCTGAGGTGCAGCCCCAGAGTCGGCGACCCCAGACCGCTACACTCCCTCACCCGAGGACAGGCAGTGTGCACGGAGATCCCCGAGCCAGAACCCACATCCCAGACAGATATCCAAGGTAAAGACCCACCTCTTCCTCATGTGAGAGTGTCATGACTAATCCCCAGCCTTCAGCTTTTACTTAAACGCGTCATGGCTTTTACTTAAACGCGTCTATCTTCTCTTTAGATTTGTAGTTTTGATCACAATATAAATGTGTAAAGGATGTAATATATAATGTGTCCAATGTAACAGTTTTGTCCAAAAAGCCTACATCATGCACTCACTTGCTTTACATTTTGCTTACAGAGCCGGCAGAACCAGAATTGGAGATGGACAACACTGCCATCATCTCGGACCCTGGTTCAAGTCTCTATATGTCCAAACCCTACGACCCCCGGGCCGCAGCTGACGCACAGGAGAGCATGAAAGCCAAACTCATCGCTATCCGCAAGAAGCTGGTGGAGCAGGTGAGACTCTCGTGTCTAAACTGAGTGTGCCTTTTCTTATTGGAAGGAGCATAAAGTTTTGAGAACGTGCAGACAAGATCATCCACCAGGGGGAGCTAGAGAGCTGCTTTGGGATCATGGGGAATAGTTGGAACATTCAAGTGAAATTACTTAGCCTATTGTATAATGTGTTAATTATTGTAATGGTTATAACTATTCTTTGTAAATATCTTTTTTCAGATTTAAACTCAATTTGTTTGTTTTCTTGTTTTATTTTGCAGGGGCCTTGTCATGTAGAACTTCAGAGAGCCTTAGAAAAAATTGCCAGGTCCCAACAGAAATTAGGAGACAAGTTAACCAGATTCTACCTGCCAAACTGCGACAAGCACGGCCTGTACAAACCCAAACAGGTGAGTGTCCTCTTGATGTAGAGTGAACCCCCCTCATAGTTTTGAAACACTGTGTGGTGGAACATGTTACACATGTTACTGCTGTTGTTCTTGACTGAGCTTTACAGACAGCCAAGTAAATCATTCCTGTTCTTTCTTACAGTGCGAGTCTTCCCTGGATGGCCAGCGGGGGCGCTGCTGGTGTGTAAACTCCTGGAATGGCAAAAAGCTTTTGGGTTCGGCGGACGTGGCCACAGACACCGAGTGCCCTTAAGAGATCAGCCCTGGTCTCCCAAACCAAGAAGCCACTGATGTCCATGTTAGCTGTTTATTTATTGATTGTATCCATGTAATTCAGGTACACTGCCCCCCACCTCTTCAGACCCCGTCCCAAAGAGTGAAAATCTATTTTTGTTTTTATGTACATGCATTTATGTCTGAAGTTCTGCCTTATTTATTTTACAGTTTTTTTTTATTTTTTATTATTTGTAATTATTATTATTATTATTAAGTATTTATATCATTTTTTTCCTTATGGATATTATTATTAAGTGTGTATAAAGTGTATATATGTAACTTGTATCTGAGTGACTCCAAGGCTATGGAGTTATCTATGGTTTGGTTAGTGATGAACCAAACCAGAACAAAAGCACTGAGTGACCAAATGTCATTTAGAAGTATTTCTAAATGTTGATATTTCACATTGTTGCAAATGTTGTCTTTTAGTCTTTGATTCTGATGTGACTCATACTCAGCTCTTGTCAGTAATGCAAACTCCCAGTCGGGGAATCCTTCTCAGAAAACATATCCCATGGTTCCATGGGGCTGCAGATTTAGCACGAAGCGGTGCACCCTGCACACTGCTCACACGGGTATTTCTACATTTACCTACCTCCAATATTTATGTGTCTGCTGTCACTTGTGTTGATGTATTTGTCCAAAAAAGACTTACTGTTTGACTGTATATGTGTGTTCTCTCCGACCAAAAACACATGACCACAGCACTGAGGTGCTCTGAACACACACGCTGCTGTCAGAGAGAGTGACTGATGTCTATGTACACTTTTGTAACATGTCATGGGAGAAAGTGATGTATTTAATAAAAACAATACTGTCATGAGCATATCTCCTTTTCTCATTTACAATACCTTTAACAGTAATGCTTGTAGATTTAGTTTAATTCATATTGTTTAAAAAAAAAAAAACTTTGCACATTTTAAACCAAATCTACAAATTTAAGACATAGACAAGCAGTGGCCACACGCTCTGTGGCATCTAATTTACTGTAAAAACAAAAGATAATGATTGTGACCTCTACAGTTCTGACCATGGAACAAACATCATTCATTGAGGCGTCAGATAAAGAAAAGGGGTAGAGTGCTTCACTGGGTCATAAAATAGTAAAAAGTGCTCTACGAGAGTTAAAATTGAATGTTGCCCTTAATGAAAAATGTGAAACTGGGCAAGGTACAAATCTGAGGCACACCAACTGAATATATTACAAGTCCTTTATTAGGGATGTCAATGCGTTTTGACCAGCAAGATGGTCTTCGTCAGGCCATAAGATTGGAACAGGACACACAGGTGTCACTAAATACAATTACATTGCAATCATGTGACAGCATCACATAACTATTGGAAAAAGTAACAAAAAAGGTTGGCCAACCATGATGAATGTATAGATGATGGGCAGACTCACAGAACAGCAACAAGATACACATAACATCTTGGAGATAGGTAAGTGTGTCCATCACATATGCATTAATAAATATGCAGT
This sequence comes from Paratrypauchen microcephalus, assembly GCA_036785185.1. Lineage (NCBI taxonomy): Eukaryota > Metazoa > Chordata > Actinopteri > Gobiiformes > Gobiidae > Paratrypauchen > Paratrypauchen microcephalus. The sequence goes on from JAVJIX010000057.1 coordinate 1,670,374, forward strand.
TATACAATCGAACACCACTTAATGATGATTTGGATTATTCAGTGTTCCTCTAAAACTGCTAAAACCTTTTTGGCAATTGCTAATGTATATGATGTTTTGATCTGTAGTCCAGTGGTGTCCGATTGTACATTTTTCAGTACATTTTTCAGTAAGGGCAACATTCTGTCTATGATTCATTGAGGCTTATATAACAGATTTGTATATCTCCTTTTTGAAATCCCTATGTAGATTTATCAAAATATCACAAAATGCCCTGAATAGATTTACCACAGTACACAGGCTTGTTGTATATAAATATACACAGTTTGCTGTCACATCTGAGTGAAAGAGACAACAAGTGACCACAACTGTCAGACTATGGTCCAATAAGGATGTGTTACCAGGAAGAGGATTACCATCTGTACATATATAAATGTGTTATTCATGAAATCCCTATATTAGACTCTTTGTGACCATTCTGTTAAATTTACACCATACGGCAGGGTGAGTGTCCTCACGTCCTTCTGGTGACCTCAACTATGTTATCTTATGGCAAGGGCCTGTTCTCAAACACAATAACTACAACGATCTACTGAGTACATTCCAACTCATAAGAGCAGTGTGCCCTACTTTTTGCACTCTGTGTGGCATGCATTGAAAAGATAACAAGCCTCATGTAAAAAAAATATTCTGAAGTGTCCTCAAAAGTCATATATAGCATAAATAGATCATATACTGTTTTCTCTCTTCCTCCACAGAGAATATCATGATCATCTAACAGTGGCTGTTCTCCTGGCCATCCCACGCTCTCTGCCTTTTAACCTCCTCTGTTTGCCTTGGTCGGGTACAGGAATTCACTTCAACCTCTTGTGCCCACTGCCAGCCTGCCTGGCACCACCGGATTTATTTTTATTCGTTACATATTGAACCTTTGCTTTATCCTTACGGACACATTCCACGACTGAGAGGAGCCTGATTGCACTGCAACTTCAACAGGAGCTAATTTGTGCCGTCTTGATAGCCTGCACATATCCACTCATTGACAGATAGCAGTAGTGATATTGAAAATGCCCTACTGGCTTTTCATTCTCTGTGTTGTACAAAGCATTTAGGTTGATGAAAGAGTTTCATAAAACACACTTTTGAAAATACTTGGTAGTAGAGACAACAAACACCCAGGGCCAGCATGTTGTATGTATTCACTTTTTATTTTTATAAAAAGAACATTAAATACAAATGATATTTTAAATCATAGTTATTTAGTTTTCAGAGAAAATAGCTGTGATCTCTAGTTTACTGTGAAGAGCTTAAATCATTTTTTTTAGGATAGACAAAAAATAAAGAACAAAACAGATTTACCCGTGAACAGAGAGATTCATAATATTACCAGCAGAACATTGTACCAAAGTGAAATAAAGTGTGGGACAGAGGCTGGATGTCTGGGAGAACATGGAGAGACTCAAATGAGGCCTTTGTACTACGCCACTGCAGAGGCCATGTGTCTGTCCAACACAGGCTCAGAACATGAATAAGAAAAGATTTACGAATAAAACATTCATTAGTGATTATAATCCCACAATACACTGTGCAACTGATGAACTGTTCATTTAAGAAAACCAAGTTTGAATCAGCTTATAACTCTTCTTAGATAAATATCTTATTTTAAGTACTGTACATGATGTCTAGTCAGACACATAGCTGGCCAAGAAATAATAATAATAATATTAATATATTTAAAAAAAAGACACTCTTACAACTGTAAGGGAGGGAATAGCTTACACAAGTTTTTGATCCTCCCTGTACATCAAGTCTTTGAGCAGATGGAATATAGCACCAAATTGCTGGAGTTACTGGTGAATAACAATGGAAGCGTACAGCCAAATGTATGCTACCAAGCTACTGGGCAAGCACTCGCCCCTGTTCAAGTCTTTACACAGGATTGGGAGTGCACTGGGCAGGGAGGAGCTTCCCTCCCTCTGACCCCTTTTATTTGTGTCAATGCATATTTGGTGCAGTGTCCACCTTGTGGAGACTTGTTGGCATCTATGCATACAAGCATCATTCAAAGACATAAAAACAACAATGAAAAGAGTTGCATTGAAAGGAGGGGTGTTCACTATCTGTCCTGGTGTAGCTTTGTTTTTCCTTCAGTCTTGTGTTCTAACAGTATCATCAGCTCTGGGAAAGGATAGGTCCAGTTGTCTTTAACTGCATGTACTGACCCAGGACCACACAGCTAAAGTGCTTTAAGTGCTTGTGCTTGAGCTGGAAGCTTGGGGGCAGCTGGCACCTGTGCAGAGACAAAGGCATACACCTGGACGCACCACTGAGAAGAGGAGGGCAGGGACAGGGAAGGAGGGGAGGGACAGGAGGACAGGGTCAAGACAGGGATGAAGGAGACAGGGCCAAAGGTGAAAGGCACAGAGGGCAAGAGGACACATGGACAGGGGAGGGAGACAAAGAGGACAGCGGGTACAGAGGAGAAGTAGGCACTGAGATCCAGCACAGACTGGACTTGAGCGTCAGAAGGACCCCCACACGAGAGCTGCACAAGGGGACAGTGGACAAGAGACAGGCTGAACAGAAACAAGATGTGGGATGAACTGGGACATATTACAGGAATACTCCACCCAAGAGACACAGTATGTGGAACAGTAAATCTATTGCTGCAGAAAAGTACTATTTATCTGTCCAAATGAAGTCCATAAGTCACATCAGTTTGTCACGAATTTACCATAAAATCTATTTTATTATTTATGGTGTTGTCATAATGCACTGTTAAAAACTGCACATAAGACCATAACTTCTTCAAAATGAGTTGAGTATTCCTGGTGCTGATCCACTTTAAAATGATTTAAGGCAAAATTAGAGAAATGTCCCCTTTTAATCAGCCATTTGACAACTATGAAAGTGTCTTGACAGTGTCATGCCTTGGACAGACTTCATTCTGTGCAGTGAAAGCAGTGAGAAAACAAGTTGTTTTTGAATGGAGCAGACTTTGAACACTTAATGACTTAATGCACACTTGCTCATTTGCTGTGGAAAACTTGGATTCACATGAGTTATAAAGTCTTCCCATGGGGACCCACAAAAACACTAAAAAGTCAACAGAAAGCTCTGTCGCACAAACAGTCTCTCTGCTGCCCACATGTCAGCCCTCAGCTGCCAGAAGATTGGTAATGCACTCAAATCCAGCTCTCACTAGTGACTCGTGAACTGCTCAACACTGATCATGACCTCATTTATGTTTGTAACATGGTGTGTTTAACCCACTGGACAAAACATCACTTTGTTGTATGTCTTTAGGGTTCTATAAGTGCATTAGTTTGTGATAGTCAAAGAGTCTTTTCACTATAAAGCTGCCATCACAGGTACATTATGCTATGTGCTACGTTAACACTTGGAATTCAAGTTTCTGTTGCACTTTACAATCAGAGTCGCTGTTTTCACAAATGCACAGAATGTCATCAGACTGAAGCTAACTGGAGTATTCCTTTAATCAGTCCTATACAAAGGGTTGAGTAGAAAAGAACATTGTAAGGCACTGTAAAAGTAACAGCAGGCTAACTTCCTCCTGTAGAGACTCCCACATCCTCTACAGGAACACACTGAAGTCAAAGCTCTGCTCCCATAATCCTTCACTTCAGAACTGACCCTGAGCCAGAAAGGTTTTTCTACATTGTAAACTATGGAAGGGCAGTCTAACAAGTCTGAACTGAGCTTAAGGACAATTAGTATTTACACAAACACACACACAGTTGTACAGACATGCAGACACAGTGAGGTGTGGATTTTTGGGTTACAGTCTCAAAAATGTCCTCTTTAGTGAGTGGGAAAAGTCCCTCTTTCCTCCTAAAAGAATAGTGCAGATGATAATAGGAGACTCCTGCTTCTCTCGGCTTCAGCTTATTCGATTTAAATGTGTTTATTATTAAAAGATAGCGCTCCCTAAGCACAGGGCAGATAGCTGTGACAGACTGGTGGCATGGCCAACGCTCTCCCCTACCCTCCCTTGCCAACAGAAATGGGACCTGAAAGGTCCAGAGCTCCTTCAAATGTTTGACAGAAATCTAAGTGCAAGAGCAAAGAAGGCTCTTGGTTCTTCCACTGTCCCAGCCTCCTCTAAGATCCTCTGATCCTCTCCGTCCTTGTGTAACCATCTCATTTACTCTCCAGGTTGTAGCACTGCGTCTCTCCTCGCTCTCTTCGGTCAAAACCAGGAAGTGGCTGTCCATATTTGTCCACACACCAGCAGTAGCCCCTTCTCCGGCCTTTGGATGGACGGCACTGTGAAAGGAAGACAAGTGTCAATTATTCTGGTTTCTGCAGCATGTACTTCTTAACCATATTAACATTTTACCTAAATATCTAGTAGCTAATGGTGCAAACACCACAACTGGAAATCATTCTGCCCTTGTGTCCATGAGCAAGACCTTTCACTATCTGTGACTCTATTGTCTGCATACAGTAGTAAAGCCAGGTCTGTTTCTATAATGCATTCATTGCCTTGTATTGTGTTGGATGTAGGATAAAGGTATATTTGATTGTTTTTTGAGTAGTGACATGGAATGAGGCACGCACTGAGTGAGTGTGAAGGTAAACATAGAGTTGCTAAAATATTTGCCAAGGCCAGTCGCAGGGCTGCAGGGAAACCAGTGCTTCTATTCTGGGAAACTGGCAGACACACCAAATCATCTGGAGCTGATTATGGGCCTGCAGTGCATGTGAGCGTGCACGTGAGCGTGCACATAAGTGTACATAAACACACTTCAGCAAACATGCTGCCACACACAAACAGGGCTCGTATGTTCCATATGTATACAGTATATGTATACCTCCACCTGCTCACACACACACTATGCAGTCATATTCAGCGTCTCACCGGGGGAACGGCCTTTGTAAAGTGGCAACTTTATGAGCTCATTTAGGGTATATGAAACAAAGGCTAATGCTAGCTCATAACACTAACTCAGAACAGCCAGAACCACCAAGACACTGAGTGTCTATATTAACATTTTCAAAATGTAAAAAGCCCTCATCTGGGTCTAATATATTCAAAAAGCAAAGTAGAATGATGGGCTAATACAACCTCAGGAGAGCCTCAAAGTAGTCCAATACACAGTATGTAAAAGCCAGTCAGAACACTAGTAAAGCAAATGGGGACCAACATGTTTTGAGACTTCAGTTTCCTAAATGGACAGGTGCTTCACGTTGTGTCTGGCTCATTCGATAACAATACAGAATTGTCCATAGTTAAGCTCTCTCAGATCGCACCTGCGCTATCAGCTGACTGCCGATACAGCCACCTCTTCTGGCCGGCCATGTCAGTACCTGCTCTGTAAAGTCACACATTAGCTGAAGATATGTTGCCACTATTTCCTTTTGCTTTAGTACATGTGGTCTGGGATAAGCATACTTGATTATCCCTTAAAAGAGACTTTTTAAAGATACTTTTCTAAATAAGGTACATTGAGAAATAAGAAAAGAAAGAGTGTGCGAGAAGTTATTTGGGAGACTTAGTGTGAAGGATGAATTGGTGAGTGAACATTTGGATAGTTTCTGTTTGTACATGTCTGCAACTGTTTAAAAGTTCACTAAGTATCTTTTTGGCTTAGGGTCCGTCACCTGCTTGTTTCTATGGATATGTTACAGTATTGCTCTGCCTGGAATGTTCCACAGTATGACATTAAACAGCTCTACTTTACATTTATGAAATTACAGGTTTTATTGCTTAAAAATAGGCATTCTGACTGTGAACGGGGTTGCCTCTCCACAGATATGACCTGTAACCTGGTCTGCTTTGGTCTCCATGATGATAAAAGGTTTAATACCATACTGTGAAACATTCTAGACCAAGCAATAATGTTTCCATGGAGAAAAGCATATGACGGACCCTCCACCAAATATGTTACACAATACACCTTTAAATGTCTAAGTTAATATTCATTTTGGTATAATATGCCAGTGTTTTTTCTATATTGTTCTAGTTGTGTTTAATTGGGGGAAAAAGGATATTTATATTTCTATAAAAAGGTCACAGAGCTCACAGATTGTATTGGTGAGAGGCAGACAGACCGGCTTCAGAGTGTGTCCAGGTGTGTGCTCTGGTGCAGTCAGCCTCCACGTGCAGCCTGAGAGCATGATCAAAGGACGCTTTATAGAGACACAGGCCTATTAAAATACCTTGCCAACAACTACTGCAGCAGTCCGGGGGCATCGTAGCACGCCTTGTTCTCACATCATCAAGGGATTCTTTTGGAACTTTTTCGCCTTCCTCTTTTTTGTGCTCCCTGCTTCTTCTCTCCTTCCCCCTCAGTGTGGCCAACTTCTATTTTCGCCTTGACCCAGCGGACAGCACTGGGGAGAGGAGCTTAACATTGTGTTCCTGCTCTGGTTAATGATGATAGAGTTCTGTATGTGTGTGTGTGTGTGTGTGTGTGTGTGTGTGTGTGTCACTCTGTGTTTGTATGGGCTGAAAAGCCAAAGGAACGGCGGAAGGGAGAGGAAGAGCAAAATGTGCATGTGTGCATTCCCCCTGTTGCTTGGCTACCTTTGAATTTCCGCTCAGTCTCTCTTTCATCTGTAAACTATTAGCAGTCATCTCAAGCTATCCTTTCTTTACCACTTCTATCTATACACATTGTGTGGAACAAAGACAACGCTGTGGCTGTCACTTTGCTTAAGTCCCAGCAACTTTCTGAACTTCATTTCACAGACACCAGTGTCCATTTCAAGGAATTGCAGCATTTATAGTCAGGGTTCAATGTAGGCTCTGTAAAATAAGGACTTGTAAAAGTGTGATAAATAAAATGCATAATTACTGCATTCTGGATAGAAAACTGCTATAACAACAAACTGTAAGTGGTTTCATTTCATCACTTGATCCACTACTCACCTTCATAATGCTCCCTTTATGTGGCGTCTACTCCTGTGTTGTGCCTATGAATGCATGCTCTTGTACTGGCAAACTTTATAAGTAATAGCAGTGGCACCTGGACATTAAAGAGACTGCTCTGGCCATGCACCAGTCCTTAAAGAGTTTGTGTTGTATACACACTAACATGGCACACTGACATGGTATTGGTTTATCTTAATTTTGGTAAACTATAAAGAATAGCCAATTGCACCAACCTCATGTGCAGAGACATTGCATCTAGATTTTGTTGGTCAAGTATAAAATAAATTTTGCTCTAATGGTTGCTCTTACTTTTTGAGGATTGAAGGTAAATTGTGTTCCTCTCATTGCTCATTGCTGTGAAATGATACCTAACCTGTTATGCAACAGGCAAATTAAAAAGGAGCTCCAGTGAGAGGCATGGCAGTGGATTAGAAATCCAGCGAGGAAAAGAGACAGAGAGAAAATAGCTGTCTGGGTCCTCGAAGGTTGGCCAGTTATTATAAAGCCATTGTGGTGAGTCTGTACGTTTCCACAGATCTGTGAGAGTCGGGCTCAATAAGTCAGTCCTTATGGGCCTGGCACTGGCAACACTGAGGGAAGGAGGATGGATTAGAGTTCTCAGGCACCTGGCTCACATCCTTAACCCTCTTCCTCTCGCACACAAATACACACAGACATACTGCCGTCCTATTCACAAGCCTCTGTGGGGCCAGGTCCGGCCAAACACATGAGGAAAAGCCAGGTGGGAGGAAGGGCAGGAAGAACAACGCAGCGCATATGGAAAACAAAGGAGCGCATGACTGTAGGCTGGGCACAAAGGGGGCAGTGATGGCGGGTGACATGATGAATAAGAGGGCGAGAGTGTAATGAGTGGGTCAGTGCTGGGCATGCACAGCCTGCTCTGGGATACTGAGCCAATTCATATAACAGACGCTAAAAATAGTCTCTCTGTCACTCAGGCAGTCACTCGTGTTACCAGCACTCAAACCTTCACGCACATAATGAATAAACTTCAGTTCTACAACATGTTTAGGTTTGTATCCGGCTCTGTGAGTGCCTAACTACTGTATAGTAGTATGCACATGTTGCAGGACTTTATATTTTCCTTTGAAAGCCCCAGGAGACGGCTGCCATGCAGTTTGACTCGTTAGAGGATTATAATAGTAGCAACATTTATTTGTCAGTGGTTTGAAAAACTACTTTGCAACTGTTCCCACAAAGTGTGGAGAAAGATAAACTGTTCGATAAGAGATTTGTTTGCGGCTGACTTGACAGAATTTTCAGATGTTTCTGTGGTCACTCTCGCTTGTGAAAACTTGTCAGCATTGCTATTCATTATAGTCTGACCACAGTCACTTTTTCATCTTAGTTACAAAGCTGCTCAGGCCTAACCCACTCAAACTCCTTCACTGAAACTACAAAACCTGTTTTCATTTGTGGCTTGCGCAGTAGGTGCCCCACTATAGCACAGCTCTAAGAAACTACTGAGCGTCATGTCTAAGAGCACGTGTAAATATTACAGTTGTTGTAATTGGAAATGCTGTTGCTCAATGACTATGCCTATCCTGTCACTACCTGTCATAAACTTTAACGTATGACCATTTGTAAAATAATTCTTCTGACATGATCATTGTTTCATTTTTGTTTTACAACAAAGGAACAGAAAAACTTGATCCACTCAAGTTTTCCATTGAGGTGACCTGTTTCCTGTTGTTACTTGATTAACATAACATAACTATTAGGTAACAATTACTTCCTGGCAGTACTTACCAGGAAAAAAAAAATCCTGCTGCAATTACTTGCTATTGTTACACTGGAGGACTTTATAAATTATGCTAGTACTTCTACTACTACAGGTTGTCTTCTCCTCCCCTCCTCCTCCCTGTTCATTTCTTTTCAAAGCATTGTCACTCTGAACGGTTCACACGGTCTCTTCTTCGCACAGTCTCCGGTCATAAACATCCACAACGCACCATGAAAGCATATCCCCACGGATGGTCTAACATCACACCCCCACACCCGCATTTTGCGTCTAAAGACAAGGATGCCACTGGGGCACTGCTTTGTACACATTAAAAAACAAGAATAACACTTTATTGAGTAGTCTATTAGATTAAATGGGGCTCATTGTTGTAATCACAGCACATCAAAATTGGGACTATACTGGGACTTAAAGCTGTACTGTGTAACTCTTGGTAAGGTTTATATCAGCTTTATGTCTTGAGATGTTATTGGTTTGACTGAAAAGTTTCACAGTATGACATTTATCTTCAGTGAGACAATCTTGAGACAACACTAGGCCAAGGTACAGATCAGATAATAGGTAACTCTGCTTATAGTAGAAATGCATGTTTGTGAAGGTATTTTTAACAACAAAAATGTTCTATTACATGCAGGTTTAATGCCATATTGTGGATTAATTTCAGAGACATTTTATACACAAAAGAATAGTCAAATTTCTCCCTCCAAAGTCTGAGCTCTGCTCCAAACAATATGCTTTTACTGAAAAGGGATTGGCTGTAATCGTCTCAATTAAAATACCTGTAGCAAATCCTTTACAAAATATAATAATAAAATATGATTAATTGCACAGCTCTACTTGACACAAAAATAACCCTGGTCTGGAAAAGCATCAAACTGAGTCTGGGCTCAAACAGGACAAGCGTGAACACACTTTAAGAGCTTTCTGAGAAACAGTGAACTCTGCATCCCTCCAGGGGCTGCTCCTGCCTGAGATGGTTTGTGAGTCACAGCGTTCCTGCAGCAGACTGTAGTGACTCATGTGTTTCTCAGAATGGAGGGCTAGTGTAAGACTCCTGACTTCCTGAAACGGGACAATGATAATGATCCTTTTCTTTAAACTCAACATGATGCTTCAGAATGAAAAGGCAATACATTGTCTCTAAGATGACTTTCAACACTGAGTAATTCACCCATAAAATTATAAAACAAAGTTGCAGTGTCATCTATAGGGCTGTGTAGTTAATGAAGTTTTAATCGAGATTCAGTCATCTCAATGAGTCATTTTAATGGATCCTCTACCAATCCTCTGCCAGTAAACGCATGTGGTTTGGAGCAGAGTTCAGACTTGAAGGGGGAAAAAAAGGTTGTTGTTGTTGTTGTTGTTGTTGTTGTTGTTGTTGTTGTTGTTGCTGCTGTTTTGTTTTTCATAATTATTCAAAGTCTGTCTTGTTTATGTGAAAGCCATTGATATTATTTGTTTAAAATTGATAATCACACATTGCTGATCTTTCAAAGAACAAATCATTTATTTTGTGGATTATGCACTAATTGAACTCCAGCCAGTACATTTTAGCACATTTCAAAATACTTGGGGGAAAAAATAGTCCTAGTACTACTATACAATTATTATATTATTATTACTTATTTATTACATGGTTCTCTTTCTTTATTTTGGGGGATTTCATACAACACTTTCATGTCTTAAGACCAAAATAAAACTGAAAAAGTATAAACATTGTAGTGGAACTGAATGCACACAATGTTAAAAGTCTGGCATGGGACTACATTACCCATGATGCACATGTAGTCGAAACTGTAGTTCCCCGAGGCTCGGGCCCCACGAGTTCGTGCGCGCTGTTTTTTTGTTGTATAAGGAGCGGCTCCTCGTGCTGGTCTCGGGTATCCTGTTGGTTTGTGTATATGAGTGCCGTGTGCGTTCTTGCGATGTATTGTCTGTAATTGAGTGCGAATGTAGCCTATATATTTGGCAGTTTATTTGAATGTATAGTGCTTGTAGTTTATAGTTAAATATCCCATGACATGGTACCTCTTGATGCTTTTATATGGCGCCTTAATGGTTCCCTAATACTGTAAATGAATCCTTCTTCAAAATCAAGCCTCAGTGCATGAGATAGCCTCATAAACACAGTCAGAGTCAAAAATATCTCTCTGAAACGCTTTATTATGGGCGTTGTTGCTTGAATGCAAATGAGGAGGACAGAGACAGGCCAGTGCAGCGGGTGGGGTGTGGCCAAATGCGCAGCTGGTTCCTGGTGTAGGTACCCAATGTGGGCGGAAGTACCTGATGTGGGCTCTGTGTTCGCACATGTGCAGTTTGTGTATTGTTGTACGGGTTTCACGACAGTGCCCGATTCGTCCCTTGCAGTTGGTTTACGGCTCTGTCTGCATATTACCTCAGGGTGGTTGTCTCGTGTGATTTATCTATCTTTTTTTTATCTTTATCTATCCATCTATATCTATCTATCCATCTATCCATCCATCTATCTATCTATCTATCTATCTATATCTATCTATCTATCTATCCATCTATATCTATCTATTCATCTATATCTATCTATCTATCTATCCATCTATCTATCAATCAATCAATCAATCAATCATGCCGAAAATTGCCTTCGTTGTCAAAATACGTCTCTGTCGTAAATAAAATAAATAATAATTTAAAAAAGCCGGAATTGGACAGGAAAACCCTCCTTCTTCCTGATACGTCATGATACGTCATGATATGTTATTGTGCGCATGTGCAGAACACACAGAGCCCACGTTAGGTACTTCCGCCCACATTGGGCACCCACACCTGGATTAGCAGCGCGCAGTGCGCTGGCCCCACTTCCGCGTGTGTAAGCGTGGAGAAAGAGATGAGACGCTTTCCATTAAAATAACACATTTCCACAGAAAATAAAATTAAACCACTGCTGTTTCAGAGGTTCGGAGGCTCGGATAAAGGAATACTCTAACGTGCCTCCAGGCAAATAAAAAAACGCATCTCGCATTGCGTAGCTCGTTCGCGGTCCAAACTCTCTGGGCATGATTTCCAGAGACGGTGGGTAGACATCCAGAGTTGGGGTGGAAACCTTTCCACGAGTGTGACGTCAGAAAGTTCCCTTGTTCAGAATCGCCCGTTTGGGCTGTCTTTTTTTCAAACGTGGAAAAGGATTGCAAATGCTCAGTTTAGACATTTCGCAACTTTTAGCCATGGGAGGAGGGCCCTAAACAGGGTAGGGGAGCTCACATTAATGTTCAAAAACCTCAGAAAGTGAAAATGTCATGCCATGGGACCTTTAATGGTAAAAGAAGCTATCGCTAATTTACGGCGCTTCCATGTTCTATGTGTGTATCCTTGTGCTGGAGTGCCCACTTGTGTTTCCTTTGTGTTATAGTACATAATTCTTTTCCTAGTTTGTTCCCTAATATTATACAGGGCAACCCTACCCCCCATGGGGGAGGGGGGTCACAGGCAATATGAAGCGTCTGGAGGAGTCTTGTGGCTGTTCCTCATCTTTAATGCAATGTAATTATGAAATATATAATATAAGTCTGATTAATTAATCAATTAGCCTACACACATCTTTATCACAATGCAACATTTTTGTCTAACCTGCTGGTTGGCTTTTTCTTAGCCACCCCTGCAGTGATGTGCTCCCCTTTGCTGCCTCCCTGAGGTTTTTCTCTCTCTCCTGAAACTGCCTCTTTTCCGTGGGCATCACTTAACATAACACACATTACCCAAAATAATGATAAGATTTAGTCATTTAACCATTTTGAATGAACAAATTCATGTGATGCATTACTTCCATCATTCATTCTGCTTGCTAAAACGAAATGTTAGAAACTGCAGACATGTAGCTTAGTCATTTGTTATACATCTCAATCTCACCTTTTACGACAACCTCGACAATCTCTTTCCACATGCAGGCTTGGGTCAGGTGCCAGTCACGTGTATTAGCAGTGGGCACTGATCCCACGACACCGGGAAGTGGCGAAGGGGCGAAGTCTGGGCGGGAGGCGCTGTGAAGCACGCAGTTGGGGCGGCGTGCCACCTTTGCCTCGAGCCTTTCCTGGCCAACCCAGAGTCGGTCGCGCGGTCACACCGCTGCGGAGGAGGAGAGGTCCCGCGAGGGGATCCTCCCGCAACGGGCGGCCATCCCTTGCCCACTGAATCCCCTGGGCGGACCACGTGGACCCCACCCGTTTACCTCTAAACGATTTCACGTCCTCTTGAACTCTCTCTTCAAAGTTCTTTTCAACTCTTTCCTTTACAGTACTTGTCGACTATCGGTCTCGTGTCGGTATTTAGCCTTAGACGGAGTTTACCATCCGCTTTGGGCCGCATTCCCAAAGAACCTGACTCCGAGAAGGACCCCGGTGTGACAGGGGGCTGTTACCAGCCTTCCACCGTCCACGGGTTGAGCCTCTATCAGAAGGACTCAGGCCCCCGATCGACACCAGGCAAGCGGACTTCCGTAGGCCACATTTCCCGTGCCCGCCCGTCAGATGGGGATTTGGCACTGGGCTCTTCCCTCTTTGCTTGCCGCTACTGAGGGAATCCTGGTTAGTTTCTTTTCCTCCACTTAGTAATATGCTTAAATTCAGTGAGTAGTCTCGTCTGATCTGAGGTCGTAGTCGGATGGACTGGGCTGCTTTTATTTTAGGAAAAATGTTTTGAGTGGTGATTTTTTGTTTTCATTTTCAAATCTAGGCCTAGGCCTACATGAAATTCTGTATCGAATTTATTTATTTTTTAATTTATTTTTCGACTCGGAAGGGCAGCGTCAGTCCAGGAGGACACAAGGGCAGTTGCTCGGGCGACCTGAGCAACCCCCTGTGCACGTCCCTGCTCCTGTTCAATATTACCTTCTCCTTCCTCCTGAATAAACATCAGACCCTTAAACAAGTGCCTGTTCCTTCTGACAGAGGAAAACTCAGTAACCAGTGTATGCCAGATGCACACTGTACCTTACACACAAACTAGAAGTGATAGCAACTAATCTAACTTTTATTACTTAGGGTTTCTTGAGTTTTCAATGGATTGATTTTACTATGGAAGTTTTATTTTTTTTTTTAAATGCATATAAATGAGCTTGCAGAAACACCCACAAAAGGTGGTGTTTCTATTGGTGTTGTCAAAAGTATGGGAAATCAGATATTAATCGATACAAAAACTAGTATCAAAACTAGATACTAATTTAAGCAAGTATTGATACTAAAAGAGTCACAATCACAGGACAGAAATGAACCTTTCCTGAATAACTTTAGAATGAGTTGTATCAGAACAAGAGCAGATAGACTAGTATATGTGCATGCACCACTTTGAAATCTACCTGGACGACTGAGGGATTACACAGATAATAAGGCCAAATGGTAATATACAAGAAAGTACTATGATTTAATATTGAAAATGGTGTTCTATTTTCAAAAGAAAGATTGTTTTATTATTATTGTGGTATCGGAATCTGCACTGAGCATCAAGTCTATCCCTTAGCATTGATATCGAGTTTGAAATTTCCGTAGCCTGACAACACTGTTCTCCATTGTAACTCCCGATTGCTCCCTACTGCAACAGGTTTCAGCTCCATTTCCCTCCTCTATCCATCTTACAAATGAGCAAGCTATGGGTGGCCTTCGTCTGCACCGCGGACAAGAAAAACTAAACCAGTGACAGTATTTGCTTTTTTTCCCTCACCAACAGTTCCCCACACCTAGAGCCTCGCCGAAACTACCGTCATCAAACAAGCACCCTGATGCCCTCCGCAGCAGTGCCACACACACTCACAGACCACATTCTTACCTCCCTGCCCCCTACAGGCACCCACAAGCACACCTGACCCACTCCACTTCCTCTGAGCATGAGTCAGCTGGCAGCAGTGCACTTACCGGAGCCATACATGCTTATTAGCCATTCTGATAATATAGTGTTGATGTGGCTGTCAAGGCAACCTGTGCAGGAGAGGAGCGCGTATTGTGTGGGTGGGTGGGATGTGTCTGGGGCTCTGAGGAGGTGTTCAGGCCTGTGGTGGGTCTGTTAGCTTAACTTTAGGTGTCATCTTGAGAATTTGTACGCAAGTTATTGTGCAGTTATATGGCAAAAAAATAAAGCTGCCAAATTTGTACTTGAAGGTGCACTGTGTAACATTTCCAGTGGAGGATCTGTCATGGAAAGCAATAACTAATAACAGTAGGTAACAGGCCCTCCACCAGAAAAGTTGCGCACTGCACCTTTAATTTCTAAAATAAGGTATGCTTAAAAGTCCTTGTTACTTTCTCACACAATTTTAGTAGCATTTTACAGCAGTCTTCTATGAAACATGATGAATTGAACCTTTAATAGCTAAAGTTGTTTTTAAATGCAAGGTGATGTGGTGCAGCTATGAATGTGTAGTAGAAAGGAGCAGAGACAGCATTGGGACTTGGGGCTTCCTATGTGTAGCCTAATGCCTATGGTTTAAAATGCATGCTTTTAAAATATGTTATAACAGTAACATGAGTGTTTGTAAAGCTACTTTCCATCCCTGCTTATCCTGTTGCAAACCATAACGCATTATAGGAATATATAAGAAAGGAAGAGTATTCACCTGTTTTTTCTTGTAGAAGCCTTTTCTGTCACAGTTGGGGATGCGGAAGCCTCCTGGGATGAGAACGCTGCTGATTTTAAGGCTGTTTAGGATACTCTCCATCTCTCGCCGGCAAGGCCCCTGTAAACACAACACTATTACAATCCATATGCAGATAATGTAGCAGCTACACTGCTTTAGAGTAAAGTATGTTCAAAGTAAAAAGTTTGATAATTAATGTTAATGCTGTTATTGCATGCCTTCATACCATGTGATTGAGTGATGTTTTCAGCAGATCAGGAATGTGTAAAACATAATTCAACGTAAATTGCTATGGTCTTGGCACTAAACACAAAAACATGTGTATGACTTCCAAAATGACATGATAACTTTTGGAAAAGAACTGTAATTTCTGCAATAAAGTGTATAATTAAAACTTATTTAGGCCTGTGAAGCCCTTCAGCAGGCCACTAAGTGCTTAAAAAACAGCTCTGGTGCTGAGCGTCTCCACGTGCAGCGTGTGCACATGAGCCAGAGATGACAACAGTTACTTCAAAGGTGGCACATGTAAATAAATGCACACAAAATGTTTGTTAGACCTCCCAAACTGTGCTCGGCATAGCAAAGTTTGTACCAAGTTAAGGGCTGCTGTTTGTTTCCATGACATTTCTAGCCTAAATTAAAGGAATTTTGTAAGTCTGTCATAAAATACAACCATATGAAAGAATATAAGAAATTGTAGCAAAACACATATTTTGTGAGTTATATTAAAAATGAGGACTTCTTAGCCATAGCAACTTTACAGAAAAGACTAACTTGAACTATTTCTTTACCTTACCACATAACACCACCTTACCACACATTTCAATAAATGTACAGTCTTCAAAGATATAAAGTGCATGTTATTTTCAGTGTAATAATGTTGTAGGTTGATAGCTATCAGCTAATTCAATCAATCCAGCAGGTGGTGATGTTTGGAATAACGTTACAATATTTCCTTTATTTTGTTTTGCAAATGATTCACTTTCTGCTTCAAAGTCCAAAGACAATCAAACACGGGACTGCACCTCAACAGGTACTGTCAATAGTGTGATGATGAGCGATCTATTCTTTATCTACGATAACATTCTTTTTGGCTGTAGTCTAAAATTGTGTGTTATATTTTTATATAGTTAAATATTAAAATCAATTTTTTAAAATGTGTATGGCAGGCAGTTTTGTGACTTACATACTCGGTCTCCCTCTTGTTCTCCAGGGAGAAGTTGTGCATGTCCATATTGGCTCCTCCGGACACAGACTCCACCTTGTAGCTTTGTGTCTTCTTGTTGAGATCTTTCTGGAACAGCTTGTGCACTGAAGGCCTGGTATCTGCTGGTGCACGACTGTGGCCACCCTTCACTAAACCAGGCAGCATGGAGGCAGTGGCATTGGCTTCAATTTGATTCCCAATGCTCTCTGTAAGTAAATCAAAATGTTTAACTGTTTTTGATATTTTAAGTGATATTTTGTCCTATACTTTCTCTACATTAAAATGATGCACTGCAGCTGACTTCCAGTATAGTGGTGCATGGTAAATAGAGATGACTAAATGATTGATATGTTTAAAGCTCACAAAATATAGGCCTAGTTTGAATTTTGCCTTCTGAGCTTTTTGTTGGAACCGCAAATGAAACCAAGTCATAAACAGAAACATGACAATTTCAAATCCACAGTATGCAGTAGACCAAAAGATAGACTCCAGCAGCAATCTCTGGTAAACAAGGTTTTAAGGACACTGCTCGGGCAATTATCCGACAAACAGCAAACAGAAAAGTAGAATGGTGCCACTAATGTCTTATCAAGCTGTCTATTTAACATTTAGGATAGACTCTTCAGTATACATAGGAGGCCTGATCTACAAACACATATGGAGGTGAATTAGTGGGCACGCATGACCACAAACATGAAGAGATTTCAGGCAGACGGCAGAATGCTGGGAACACACATGCAGTGGTACACACACCCAAACATAGATTTAAACTGTTAACTCAAAGCAGATTTGAGTCTTAGGGTTGTGGTGGAGGCTGTGGGGGTGTGCAGGGGTGTAGCACATGGGGGCATGCAGGCTGGCAGTCCACCAGTGCTGCGTGACCACCTGATCAATTAGAGACATGCTGTGCCTCCACAGTCCTAAACTCACCCAAAGAGACTGCGCAAACCAACCCAGTTCACATGTGTTTTATATGCATCTTGAGTTTTATACAACCATTTACAGATGTCTAGGCCTTTAACATAAACACATTACGCAATTTGTTTGCATAATGTACAAGGGTAAATAGGACAAACTGTGGTCAGGAGAGCTTGTTAATGTCTGGGAGGAGAGGCTGTGCTGGAGCTGGGGACTGATGGCGGTGAAAACCACTAGTCTGCAATTAGAACTTTGAACCAGCAGGGGTGCTCTAGATCAATTTGATTTTCTTTCAAATCCCTATAAGTAAAAATAAACAAGCTCTTCAAATGTTCTTTCTCTTTAACAGTTTGACTATATAGTTATGAAATGTAGCCTAAATGTTTAAATTAGTATCTAAAGATTATAACACTACCATGATAATCTACATTTACTTCTGCCTCTCAGTGGGCCCGTGGATTAGAGCAGCACAATGTGAGTCCTGACTGAACGCAAGGCCAAACCAAATAAGCAGAAGTAGAAAACAGAGAGGCTCCTGGAGGTCTGACGTCAGCCGTGCCTAAACACACAGGGATGTGTACTCACACACAGGTGCTATGTGTGCCGTGTCCCCCGCGAGGGCGAGCAAAGAGCGCCCATTCACACAAAGCGCCGTGTACAGCGCCTCTGTACGAGCTCTCACGTCTGGGACCAACACCAACACTGTGTAGCCCATATGTTAAGGCCTTTCACCTGAACTTAAGGCTCTAGTTTGGGGTCAAACGTGACACTGTTGTATTTGCAAGCAGCTAATGAACAGTATCTTATTTCACAAACTTGAAAAGGATGCGCCAGTGGTGCATCTCGCACCAATAGACTGCATGTGGTGGACTATTGACAGAACCGTGTAAGTGTGTGTGAGATAAGACAATCAATAGTGTCGTATTACACATTCATATAGCACAGTGCATGGATTTGTTTTATTATAAGTTGCGCGTGGATCAATGCGTACATGGTACTTACACCAAGCGCTTGCTCTTGCCAATACTGCTGCGTAAACTTTGAACGGCTACATAATATTGACATCGCCTGAGCAGTTTTATAGAAGGTTTGTGGGAGTGTTTAATGCGTCTGTAATGTCTGTTTTATTGCAGTATAGTCTATAGGCAGGTGGTAGCCACCTTATTTTTACTGCCATGACAATGTTAAACTGGAAAGAAAATATTCTCTCAGCACGTGACAAGTAAGCAATAAGCATGTTCGATTTATGTGATGGATCTTCATACACAACCAAACAATATGTAATGTTTACACTCAACTGTCAGTTGCATTTCAGTTGGCATCTTGTGCGTCTGGCTGAAGCGCAACTGTCAGTGCACCAAAGAGTTGACCGATATAGCCCAAGTGTAAGCGCTTACCTTGCTTTGGCGCAGGAACGAGAATACTGTTGAGTTTTTTAGAAGCGGCCGGGGAGCACAGTCCTCGTCCCTCCAGTAAAGCCTGAAGTGGTTTGCTCTCCCCGGGTTGATGCTGGCAGCTCAAGCCGGAGCCGCAGCGCGCCGTGTACACTCCACATGCCTGTCCCTCGCCCAGGGCACACGTCATGCAGCAGCCGCAGCCCGGTTCCCTCACCCGCTCCACACAGTCTTTGGCCAGGGGTTTGCACTGCAGGAGCGCTGCAGCGTCGCACGGCTCACACCGAATCACCGGACCCACGGAACCGGCGAGGCGCGTGAACGCCGCTAGTGCGGCAGCCAGACACAGCAGACAGAGAGCAGGCATTCTGTGGATAAAGCTGCTCACAAAGGGACAGTATGAGAGCTGTCACACGGGCTTAAGGGGACTCTCTGTGACACAGCGAGCCGGTGAGCCTTCTCCATCTGTATTTTCTTTTACACGAACTTCTCGTTTTATACAGGCAGAAAAAAGAGCCAACAAGTCACACCCTCCTCCGTATGAATAATGTAAACGGAGAGCCCCGTTATGAGGGACCGCGACATCGAGTCTGACACAGCAGCGGACCAAAGTCTGCGACGTTTAACAAGATTTTACTCCAAGATTTTTTATTTTGTAAGTTTAATAAAATCATCGGAATTGAAAAGCCACAATTTGCAGCCAAGTGTATACAAAAAGGAAAATAAAGTGTTTTTTTCCCTTTGCCTTTTTATGGTATTTTCTTTTGTAATACGTTTATGTCTAGGAGTATTGCAAATGCATTGTCTAATACAGCGACTGTTTCCCTTCTTTGACTGGAGTGTTTATAAAGGTTTGCACAGCACTGGCCACATCCACACTGGCATCAGTGCTATGTGAATGAATTCCTAGTACCCCCACGTACTCTACTGATAAAACATGCCTTTGGGCAGGTGTGAGGGTGGCCTACCCTAAAACAATAATTTCTTTGCATATAATCCGTGCACGTGTGACCACAGTCTAGTGGTGGTGCAGAGGTTTAACTTACTGGACCCGCAGTGTCCAGGTACCAGCGCATGTCTGTCAGAGCCTGCTTCATGAGCTCACTTTTACAGAGATGGAGCTCATGTCCTCATGGACCACCATCCAACCTGCGCCACCCATCAGGATTTAGAATATTAAAAAATGTTGGCTTGTGCTCGCTCAGCATCCCCCCGGCTGGCATATCCTCATGTTCTGCAATAACAAACTCACACAGGGGGCACACACTGAGAAAATAAAGCAATCAGTATTGGCCATTGTGTGATTTCCACCACAGAGGCAGAAAAAGTGTTGAGACTGCATTATGAAAAACAAGCAGCAGGGAAGGAAACTCCCCAATAGCAAGCTCCGTCTCCAGCTAAGATTAGTTTTCTTATTACTGGCTTTTTTTACACCACGTTTTGTATAATATTTTGAGTTTTACCTTACCTTGTTTATTGTCTGCTGATGAGTAGTTTTTACACAGAAGTGGCCGCAAGGAATGGTGATGGAGTACAACTTGCTCTCAGTTTATGTTAATTTATAATCTGAACCTGCTGGTTAAAGTACAGTCAAATTAAAGCCATATTTTCAGAATAAGCATTACAAGCTCTAATTAGACTGTTGTGGAGTTCAGCTTTTATTATTATTATTATAATTCCAACCATTGAAAAAGAATAAGACTGTCAGATTGTTCAGACAGGATTCTGTTTGTGTCCTCTCAAAATGAGTTATTAGAGTACTGTAGTTTTGTAGTTCTGGATAATCCATTTAAGGTAAAAGGAGAAATTGAATTTGTCAACTGGACAAAGTTTATTTGGTCGAAAACGTTTCACAGCTCATCCAAGTTCCTTCGTCAGTTCTGGTTATAGTGCTGATTGACACTGCTTATATCTAGCTGCAGGAAGGAGCTAACTACAGTGAAATTATTCTGAAACTATCCCACCTCTTTGTTTTCAGCTTTCTGTCTTTTGTTTTTAGTTTCTCTCTGGCGTCTAGTTTAGCATATCCATTCCAAACCCTAATGTGTGTTTTCACACCTCTGGACCTGACCTGGCTGCCCTATTGTTTCCTTTGTTTGTTTTGATTTAGGTTTGAGAATGGGATTATAGATGGGGGACAAATTGTGTCTGACCACCTAGAAGCCACGGGTCACTCCTTTGAGGACAGTGAGGTTCAGATCTTAGCCAGGGAAAAGAACTGGTTTGAGAGGGCAGTTAAAGAGGCTATTTTTGTCAAAAAAGAGAATCCTTCTTTGAACAGGAATGGGGGAGTCAAACACAATTTGTCCCCCATCTATAATCCCATTCTCAAACCTAAATTAAAAAAAACAAAGGAAACAATAGGGCTAGCCAGGTCAGGTCCAGAGGTGTGAAAACACACATTAGGGTTTGAAATGGGTATGCTAAACTAGACGCCAGAGAGAAACTAAAAACAAAAGACAGAAAGATTAAAACAAAGAGGTGGGATAGTTTCAGAATAATTTCACTGTAGTTAGCTCCTTCCTGCAGTTAGATATAAGCAGTGTCAATCAGCACTCTAACCAGAACTGACGAAGCAACTTGGATGAGCTGGGAAACGTTTTCGACCAAATAAACTTTGTCCAGTTGACAAATTCAGTTTCTCCTTTTACCATGGATTCTACCTGGACGACTGAGGGATTCTTCACACATAATCCATTTAAAATTGACAATATAAAACAAAATTTAGATTCAGTTGTCTGAAAGCCTCATACCTTCTTTGGTATAAGGCTCTGATAACAGTAATTTAGTTCAATCAGATTTTGCAGACAGTGTGTGAGTTAGTGTCTTAGACCCCTGAAAGTATTATCACATTTAAAATATTTTCTGCTGTCACTTTCACTCACTTAAAACCTTAAATGATTTCTCCACACGATTGTTGTGCATCAGTGCTGGTCTGTTGACCCAGCCTGAAGGAATTGTTAGTTTTTGGCTACTGACGAGTCTCGGTCTACATTCCTCTATTACATTCCCACAAAGTGGCGTATTATGAGCTGTAAATTATTAATTCACAGTGTCTTTTACAGCTTTGTTCAACTAAGTCTTTTTTAAGGATTATGAGCAAGGTAAGGAAGGCATGGTGGTGCTATGTGGTTTTAGTCATCACGTTTGGACTTTATTTGACGAGTGAAAAGGAATAACATGGTTTAAAGAATTGGTTAAGTCTTGTTTGCTTGGATGAGGTTGCCCTGTTTTTTTTTATGTTTTTAGCTATTGTTGTAGATGATAGAGCACTGCTTATTTTTGTTTTGCAAAAGAATACAGGGAAGGCATTTAAAATAAACACATTTATGATAAATTAAAAGACAGTGTTATCTGGAAAAACAAAGAAATATTTTAGAGACTGTAAAGATCTTTGCTCTGCAAACAAAAGCCTAGAACAGGCTGTTTCATATCACCATCAGTTCACTGGGCTATAGTCTGCCATTTTTAATCTGAGCCTTCATTTTATGTCACTCTTGAGCTGCTTTCCCATCGAGTAAATGATAAAGATGTCATTAGTTTGAATAATGTTGACCGCGAGAAGTAGACAAAGGCATAAATCATCAAAAGTGCCAAATCTGTGTCAAGGAAAATCATTTAACCGTGCTGAATGCTGACAGTGAAGATAACCCTGTCTCAGGAATCAAGACCAAGTTAATGAAGAACAGCCTGCTTTTCTCAACAAATATGCACTGTAGTTTTATGGAGACATGTCACTCATTGTTTCATATACTGACACGTGTCCTTAATTCCTGCCTTTTATTTACAATAGTTTGCTGTTGATCTGTACCTTTCCAAAGATGTTTAGTGAGTCCAAATGGATAAAAACAGGTACAACTGTGTCAGTACATTCCTGTTTGGGTTTTATGAGTTTTCCATTCAAAAGGTTTTCCACATTTGCAACATGGCAATCAAAATGACTTGGTTATGTACTGGAGGTAAGGTTGGGTCCATTAAATTCTTAACATGAATGCGTTTTCATGGCTGCAGTTTAGTGCCTCGCTGTTTGCACAGATAATGCTGCAGCTTTATGACAATCTATTAAATGCCACACTTGTTTTTAAAAGCACACATCTTTATTGATATTTGTAATGAGGCTGCAAACTCTAATTGTCATGTCTGCTTTCAATCAATGGAAGAGCTCCACATGGACACATGTCTCTGACATTTGGATAAGATACCACAGCTGGATATGGGAGTAGGGAGACTGTAGATGTGTATACGCAGTGGGAGCAGAGACGCAGGAGGTTTGGGTGAAGTCTGTGTTACGATGTGTTTGTGGTGAGGTCTCCATTTGTCTGGGCTGCACTTAGTGCCCTGCAGCTGCCCACAGGTGGTCTGCGTCCTGCCCAGCAGAGGCACACTCTAATTGGTCAGACAGGCACTGTGGCACCTTAGATTGTACTCCTGCCTAGAGCTATGGTGCACTCAGCCACATGCCACAGAAAAGCACACGAATAGAGAAGGAGACAGAGGAGCAGATAAAGGAGAAGACAGAGGAGCAGAGAAGGAGACAGAGGAATAGAGGAGCAGACAGAGGAGCAGACAAAAAATAGATTGATAGAAGATAGAAGAGCAGAGGAGCAGACAGAAGAGTAGAAGAGAAGATAGAGGTAAAGATAGAGGAGACACCAGAGGAGCACATAGAGGAGAAGACAGAGGAGCAGTCTACTCTCCGGCTCTCAGGCTGACCAACTCCTGTGACAGTTTCCTGACAGTGCGCCAATTCCAGGCGACTAAGAGGATCAGTTTCCTCTTCCTGTCCTGACACACATACCCAGTTCTTGCCACACTGTGTCCCGTGCTGGGGCGCTACAGGTAGTGCTCCTGTGCACTTTCTAAAAGCCACAGCACTGCGTGGGATTGGTGTTTGACAGCAAAGTCCCCACTAAGAGGATTGAGATCTTAAACCTTACTCTCTAGTCTAACTCCAAACACAATCACAAGTTGTTGCCACTGTTGACTAAGGTATTTGATACAAAGTTTGTATTTAAGTTCAGTTAACAAGTAGAAATATTTGTATGAACAATGAAGCCATGGATACTGATCAGAATTGTGAGATATAAAAAGAGACAAAAAGAGAGAGAGAGAAAGAGAGAGTGAGGGGGGGAGAGAGAGAGACATCAAGAGGAGTCTAATCTTGGCTCCTGGAGAGAGCAGAGGCCTGCACTGAACAGATCACATGATGTCATCTCCGTAGACACACAGAGAGAGAGGGCCATGTCTTTGTGAGCTGTATCCTGATTCAAAGGAAAGCCTTTTACTGCTCCCTCATTGTAGAGAATAAATAAACTCTTTGAAGGTCCAGCAGATACTTAACCAGGGCAGATGTTTTGGTTTTACGATAGAACAAGATTACGGATGGAGCGGTTTCACTTACCTGGGTAAAGAGCATGACCAAGATCAGCTCTGATTTTTATCAGATAATTTTCAGTTGGATTTGAGCTCATTGAGACACACTGAAGCCGATGGTAAAGGTGCATATATCTGCTCAATATATCTCTATTGTCTGTAGTACAAGTATTATGGTAGTTCTGTACTGTATATAAGGAAAACATGTATAAATAAATATGTATTTTTAAAAATATAAAATAAAAATATCAAATGTATACATAAGGCTAATATCATAATTATTGTGTTTTAAAGGTCCCATGGCATGAAATTTTCACTTTCTGAGGTTTTTGAACATTAATGTGAGCTCCCCTACCCTGTTTAGGCCCCCCCCATGGTTAAAAGTTGCGAAATGTCTAAACTGAGCATTTGCGATCCTTTTCTGCGTTACAAAAAATCGGAGCTCAAACGGGCAATTTTGAACAAGGCACCTTATTGATGTCAGATCGAAAAAAGAAATGCAAATGCAGTTCCACCCCCGTCTGTCTGTACTCAGCGTCTCTGTAAATCACGCCCAGAGAGTTTGGACTGTGAATGCGCTAGGCAATGCGAAATGCGTTTTTTTATTTGCCTGGAGGCACATCCGAGTGTTTCTAGGCTCAGAAGTCCTTTATCTGAGCCTCTGGACCTTTGAACAGCAGTGGTTTGATTTTATTTTCTGTGGAAATGTGTTTATTTTTCAATGGAACGCTTCAAATCTCTCCCCCGTGCAAAAACACGGAAATGGATCAGCTGAGAGCTCAGAGCCGAGAGCGGAGAGTTTGGCCACGCCCCCACCCTCTACTATAGGCCAGCTCTTTTCTCCTCATTTGCATTCAAGCAACAACGCCCATTATGGAGTGTTCAGAGAGAGAAAAATTACTCTTTCTCATCTTATCTCTGTTTCTCATGCACTGAGTGTTGATTTTGAAGAAGGATTCATTTACAGTATTAGGGAACCATTAAGGAGCCATATAAAAGCATCAAGAAGTACCATGTCATGGGATCTTTAAGGTTGGTAGCATTGCCTATGTGGGCAAAGCTAACCTGCTAACCACCATGGTCCAAGTAGGGAGTGAGCATTAGGGGGCGCTTCCAGCTTCATCGACTCTGGATAAAATTCACTTTGTATTGAAAAATTGTCACCCCTCTCTCTGTAACTGCTGCAGTGAGCCTCATTATGTTGGTCTTAAAATGTTATTATTCCAAATTTAACAAATAATGCAAACCTTGAGGGGGCTTAATTTCACTGAAGACTGATCTGTGGGTGACCTCACACTCCCTTAGTCCACTTCTTTTCTATAGTTGGTAGAGATAATTTGTCACTTTGCACAAGTTGGTGCAGGTCAGAAGTAAAAAAAAAAAAGTAAGCACAGAAGGTCTGCAGTTGGAATGAATGAGTTTCTGATCTTATCGTTGCAGTGTGGACAGGAGGGGCACAGTCGGGGGCACCACTACAAGGCTGGTAAAGTAAATACTGTCCATCCCACCAGTCAGGAGTGCAGAAGAAGAGAAGAATGAGCACATAATCTGGCCCCAGCCTTAAATCTGTCCCCCCGGCGAGACCTTGAGCAGCGCGCATTTCCCATCAAACCGTTGATTAATCTGGTGTAACTCATGCACAGTCACATCCAGGGCATCGCAGTGTTGGGAAGGCTACGTGGGAGTCCAGTGGGGGAGGGAGTGATGACGGGAAAAAGAATAGACAGAATACAATAAACTTTACTGTCCTGTGAGAAGAATTTGTATGTAATAGTGTAAAAAAGTGACATTAAATTAAAACCACATTATGTTTGTGTCACTGTTTGTTATGTATTTATATATTTATATACAGTTTGAACCAAAAATGACAGCAAGTACCATAGTGTATTCCTTTGATTTTGGGAAACTAACTGCAACTGTGAAGGCAACCAAATGAAAGAGTAACTGAACCAGAATACAGTTACTCAAAATTAGTTTTCTGAATATGCCTTATGGCCAGTGTTGAAAAGTGACTGAACACATGTAACGACAACCTGAATACTAATTGTGAGTACCTATTTCGGTACAGTTACTTTTTAATTTTGTTGTATTCAGAATACAGTTACATTTGTTACTTCTCTAAAATCGAAGGGGTAATTGAGCAATACGTGATCACTCAATTTAGACTTCAAACTGCACAGAATTAGTGAGAAAAATATAAAACACTGTTCTTGTGATGCGTGCAACTCTAATTTTAAAGGGACAGTGTGTAAGATTTTTACCCATTAATTACCGAAATTGAAGATACCCATTCAAAAATACAGTGTTTTCCAAGCCTTTTCACTTCCATCATGAAATCAAAGTATTCTGTTGGACTTAGATATAGTCACATAAAAGGGGGATCTTCCCCATGTAGAGGCAGCCATTTTGATTACGAGAGCCGCAGAAGGACATTTGGGCTCCGCCTTCGCCTTTTCTTTATACAGTAGGGCTCGTGGTTTTCACACAGTGAGATAGTACGCGTTTGGATAAACAACGACAAGCATGTTGCCAGATCACACTTACTCCGCACATACATCGCAGGAGCAAGCACCTTCATCTAAGAGGAAAAGAAGAAGGACATAGTACCTACCGCGGCTGGGGCTTTGTCACAGCGCGGGCCCGCACCCCGGGTTCAGACCGACCTCCGACCTCCGCGGTCCGGTTCCCAATTCCCCCCACCCGCGCACAGCGCCGGGTGCGCTTCATGCTTGCGCGTGGTTCGTGCGCGGCTGCCGGTGAACCCACCTCCGGGTACGCCGAGCTGTCCGCGTTATGTCGCGCCTGGGTGACCCTCGAGGTCTGCCGTAGCTAGAACCGGAATTGCAATACCCACCATCCATCAATGCGCCACCATCCTACACACTGTCCCTTTAACTCCTCTGATCAGTGATAAATAAATACAGAACAAATGGTGAAACAAATATAAAGCAGTATGCATATGTTGCTTCTTTAGTCCATAATTTAAATCCAACTCGATGTAAAATTATTCAAAGTATTCAGAATACAGTATTCTGAATGGATCATGTATTCTTCCCATCACTGCTTATGGTACATGTAATTAGTTATTCCCCAACACTGCTCCTGCCATGGCTCAATTACTATGTCCAGTAAAACAAAAGAGGAGGTGGGGGTCCAATACTAGCATCATATCGTCCAATTTGAGGGACCGTATTAAAGGTTCCCAGAGTGCAAGCAGCATAGGGCGTCTGGACTGCCATCGCCCCCAAAACTTCCTGCAGGTTAAGTTTCCACACCACCTGCTCCGCATTAAAAGAGCTGCTGACAGGAGAGTCTGCCTCACACGGACCAGTGAACAGAACACCAAAAAGATAGGTTTCACCGAGAGGTTGAGAAACCAATTAACAACATCTAAGCCTGATACAGACACTATCAAAGCCAACACATACAGCACACACCAAGACGGGCTTCCGGGAAAGAGGAGCTGTTTGTTTTTTTGTTTTGACTGGCCAGGAACACTTTTCACACACTTTTCCACATATTAGATCAAAAGTAGAGTATGCGTTTGTTTTGACAGTCAGGCTGCAATTAATCGAAATAATCATGATTAGTCGACCTTTAAAATTGTCATCTGGACTATATGGACTCAAGAATACTTCTTCTCTGTTTAGAAGCCTTCAGACATCATATTTCAACCTTTTTTTTTGGGGGGGGGGGGTTATAAATGTACAAACATCAGTGTAAATAGAAATTATCGTCAACTAATTTATATAGCCTTTTTCCACCTTCAAGGCTTTCAAAGTGCTTGATGTCAAGGAACCACTCACCCATTCTCATGCGTCTCTCTCTGATTGGTTAATCCGCCTGTCAATCACACCCTGTGAAATCGAAGAGACAAGATATGGCTCCAGATCCACTCGTCTTTGTAAAGTTTTGTCAAAGCGTGTGGTTCTGGCTGGCTAGGTCATCATTCTCACTCACTCATACATCAATGGACGCAGACACTGGGGGTGAGATGGATGAAGTGTCTTGCCCAAGGACACAAAGACAGTATTCATCTGTATTCGACAGATGAATCAACACGTATGAAAACATTGTCTGTAGCTTGTCTGTATATTCCAGGGAAATTTCCTGTTGAAGAAATAGATAAACAATCAGTTGCAGTATTTACGGCTGTGTAGAGCTGCACAATTCATTAAATATTAAATATAGTTTTAGTGGCTAATCTGTGATTAGTCTTTTTAATTGAGAGGTCTAAAACTGGAGCAGTGGTGCAATATTTTTTGTGAAAATTGTGATTGTTTTGTCATACTCAGCCTTAGTTGAGTGGCATATTTTATGTTTTAAGGTGTGAAACTGGATTAAATAGTTTAAAATCTCATTTTTTCTGAATGTCTTCTACCTTGAGCTCATTCTCAAAACAGGCTCCCACAGCTCTGCTCAAACACATTTAGATATATGGATACCATAATCCATACAACTGCACAACAACTCACTTTTTTCAGAGATACCCTATGTCCTGTCACTTATTTCATCTTTGCACTGTTTTTACTTACAACTTCTTTATAGCTGAAATATATTTCTATTACGATATTTCTATATTTTAGTTTTACTTGTAATTATACATTTAAATAATTTGACACCTCTATCTTGCTATTTTTGCTACTTATTTTGAATTTATTATTACCATTTATATTTTTGCCCTTTGTCATTATATTATATTGTGATGTGTGAGCTACTGTGTCCAAATAATTTCCCTTGTGGATCAATAAAGTTTGTCTAACTCTAAATACAATTGCAATAGATTTCTCAGTTGTGTATTTCAGGACCAGTGGATGGCCAAATTTAGATTATGCCATTTCAGGTGATGAAGCATAGACTGCCAGCATCTCCCCGTGCCACAGGAGTAAGTAAGATTCATATTTTCTGACCATATAGTCTAATGTATCTTTGCCACGACCTTCTGTGAAATTCCTCATGCTAACATTATTTCTGACACAAAATATTTGAGAGCTAGTCGACATGATGGAGTACAGGACACAAAACGTACTTTACTCTGGCTCATATACATATTTTTTCTTGGAAGACCACAAGTTTCTAATTATACTCACGGTTTCAAGTAAAAAGCAGTTTACAGACCATTCGCTTGTGTGCGTGTCATTCCAGACCATGCACAGACGCAAACATTTCAACCTGAGACAATAAAGACTTTTTGCTCATATTTGTCCTATGCTGCAAAAAAGAAAAAACAAAAAAACTCCAGCTTTAGTTAAAATTACTTGAGTTCAAAATATTAATCTGGATTTGATACTTTTGCTCTTGTTATTGATATAGGATATTTATCTGGTTTCGAGACATTATACCATTTGGTTCCAAGTTGAATTTGGCTTGAAAAGAGAAACATTTCAACACACGTAAAAGAATTAGTTGAAATTTCTGAAGTGCTATATATTGCACCAGAAAATATGATAAATGATAATAAATTGATTGATAAATTGATTCATTTATAAATTGATGATAATTTAAACAATGTCACAGTAACCGCAAACCAGGATAATCCCAGTAAACCAATTTAAATATACAATAATAATAATAATAATAATAATAATAATAATAATAATAATAATAATAATATTAATAATAATAATAATAATAATAATAATAATAATAATAATAATAATAATAATAATAATAATAAGCAGAATAAGCAGAATAAGCAGAATGAAATACTTAGTTATTTAGTATAGTTATATAGAAGTTTCTTCCAGTGTTTTTAACAAGGGGAGGGGTACAGGGCGATACATGACCAGGAATGGTTGAATGGTTTCAGAATATTTTAAAGATCCCATGACATGGTACTTCTTGATGCTTTTATATGGCTCCTTAATGGTTCCCTAATACTGTAAATGAATCCTTCTTCAAAATCAACACTCAGTGCATGAGAAACAGAGATAAGATGAGAAAGAGTAATTTTTCTCTCTCCGAACACTCTATAATGGGCTCTATAATTGTTGCTTGAATGCAAATGAGGAGAAAAGAGCTGGCCTATAGTAGAGGGTGGGGGCGTGGCCAAACTCTCCGCTCTCGCTCTGAGCTCTCAGCTGATCCATTTCCGTGTTTTTGCACGGGGGGAGAGATTTGAAGCGTTCCATTGAAAAATAAACACATTTCCACAGAAAATAAAATTAAACCACTGCTGTTCAAAGGTCCAGAGGCTCAGATAAAGGACTTCCGAGCCTAGAAACACTCGGACGTGCCTCCAGGCAAATAAAAAAATGCATTTCGCATTGCCTAGCGCATTCGCAGTCCAAACTCTCTGGGCGTGATTTACAGAGACGCTGAGTACAGACAGACGGGGGTGGAACTGCATTTGCATTTCTTTTTTCGATCTGACGTCAATAAGGTGCCTTGTTCAAAATCGCCCGTTTGAGCTCCAATTTTTTGTAACGCAGAAAAGGATCGCAAATGCTCAGTTTAGACATTTCGCAACTTTTAACCATGGGGGGGGCTCACATTAACATTCAAAAACCTCAGAAAGTGAAAATTTCATGCCATGGGACCTTTAAAATGTGAAAGTGAATACTATTTGATTAAAAAATTTAATTGTAATAGCTGACAAATGAATAATATAGTAGAGATTGAACAGTGCCTGGGGGTACTCGGAGTACGGGATAAAGGGGATATTCATGACAAAAAGGTTTGGAACCATGACCCTGTACAGCTCAAATTTTACTACTACAAAATAATAAAAAAAAAAAAAACAAATGTCCCCACATGTGTAAAGAAAAGTCACACAGTACACAATCTCATGGATATTGTTCCATTTCTTATTTAATGAACAAAAAGTTGATTTCATGAGCCTGTGAAAACAAGTTTCTCTCTGGGACAATCCTGGTATCTATCTATCTACAGTATTTTGTAATTATTGTGACAAGCCTACGTAATACAATTCAAATTAGGATTAATATTGTAATTTGAAGTTATTTTAACTTATATAGTATTTCATTCATTGCAGTGTAGTTCTGTATTGCCAGGCCCAAAAACAAATAGAGACAAGCATATTTTCACACTCTAATGACTGGCTGTGATTTATACAGCCTGTCCTTGACACAGAGATAATTATCACTCTTTACAGTGAGGGAGGGAGGGAGAGGGGAGGAGTGGGAGAGGGAGAACGAAGTAGGAATGCAGAGAGAGAGAGAGAGAGAGAGAAATAGATGGAGAAAGAGAGAGGGGAGATAAAAGGATAGAGAGGGGAGGAAAGGGAGGGAGAGAGATCGTGAGAGAGAGAAGGGCTCCCCCTTCTCTCTCTCACGATCTCTCTCCCTCCCTTTCCTCCCCTCTCTATCCTTTTAGAGAGAGCATGGCACACAGGATATCTATCACAAACGCGGTGAGCAGCTTTGACACACTTTGGGTTGAGGTGCTCAGTGGGAAGAAAGAGCATATAGATTAGCTCCATGGGGATCCACAAAGTTAGCAAACGCAGGCTGTTCCCTGCTGAGAGGAGGGACAAAAGCTCCTCTCCCTTCTCTGTCCTCTCTGACCCCTACAGACTTGAACAGGTCATAGAGGAATGGAGTTCACACTTTTTTTCATTTGTGTGGGCCACTTTGGGGCTTTTGATGTAGATCATTGTACCTGATCCTCTATCACTTCAAAAAAATATATAAAAGGAGAATGAATAGATGTACATTGATTTTTTTTTTTTTTTTTTACATTAAAGCAGCACTGTGTAATGTTCCTGTTCCAGCCTGGGTTCAGTGGTTTCTAATGGCATTCTTGGATTTGGTGCTCAGTGTTTTTTGGTGATGTGTTTTGGAGAGGATGAATCAGGGAGGGCTCTGTGTGATGCTGTTGGGAGTATAATAAACTACTAACATCACCAATGTCTTGCCTGTGGGTCTGTGGGTCTTTTGGGCTGTGGGTCGTTGATAATAATAATAATAATAATAAGCCCCGCGCCGGGTCATGCTGCGCTATCACACACGTGTCAGAGCGCAGTCTTCTCCCCCCTCCCCCCTCCCCCCACACTTCACTGTTAATACATTTTGTTGAAAATCTATGAAAGTTTGAGTGTTTAGACGAGAGACAAATGTGAGAAAAGTTTAAATCCAGTCTGAGAAAAGCGTATAATGTGTGTGGCTGAGCGCGCATTATTTGAATTTTTGAGATTTCGCTTTTCGTAACTTTGAATTTTCTTTCGTATCTAGAGACAAAAATTTAACGTGAAGGCGTTTGTTGGGTCTTTTGTAAGGTGAGGTACCACTGTACACACAAAATCTGATTATTATCTGATTTTTGGACTTTTAAGATGATTTAAATGACATGCAAACACGCAAGAGTAATCATTAGATCATGATCACAAAGATCAATCAGCTGAATTTGTGATGTTTATATGTAGTTTTAATTGTCTTAGATAATAATCAATCAAATAATAATCAAATTCATTGTTACATTTATTTATTTATTTCTTATTTATTTGTAATGGGACAGCACATATAAATATTAACCCCAAACCATTTCAATAAAATGTAAATATGTAAAGATTATAGCCATCCATCCATCCATCTTCTTCCGCTTTTTCCATTTCTGGGTCGCGGGGGCAGCAGTCCAAGCAGATCTGCTGCCCAGAACCAGTGTTGTATAAAGTAGTGGAAAATCAAACTCAAGTAAAAGTATAGGTACACCTCCCAAAAATGACTTTGGTAAAAGTCGAAGTCACTGACTGAAATGTTACTTGAGTAAAAGTCTTAAAGTATCTGGAACTTCTTGTACTTAAGTACGACAAGTAATGTAAAAATAAATGTACTCAAGTAATGTCATTAAAAGTACAAGTAAAAGTATCAAGCAAAGGCAGTCTGAATTTATATCTGAATAGCCTACAGCTATGCCTTCCCTTGAGCCCAAAAAGCTAGGTAGCCTGTTAGCTCCGACATAATCAAATACGCTTTGAGTAACCGAAACAATGTCACACAAAGTTAATTTCTACATGTTATGCTCAAGGTTTCACAACGGTGTCTAGAATGTCCATGCTATGGTTACTGAAATTGGAATATAGACGCTAACAATTTAATTAATCTAGAACTTACCTTGATGTGTTTCTTGAGGTTGGACGGGGAGTTTCTGTAAGATAGGATTTCCACGTTTCTTGGAAGGCACAAGAGGCACTTCATTCGATAGGACGAATCCTTCATATCAGCGTAAGAGAACATTGTGTTTAAGTACGGCCAGGGATGCTCATCGTCAGGTCCCCCTTCATTTGTAGCCGACGTGGATGCTGTCTCCTCTTCCATCAGGGATGTTGATTGATTAACCTAGCTGCATGAAACCAACAGGTGTAGGTTGATTGTCATGCGCAAGTAGCGAACAAGCCCAGGCACGTCCTGACTTCCTTGCAGTCAGTAGAGGGTTTTTTTTGTAACGAGTAACTAAACGGCACATTGAAAATGTAGCGGAGTAAAAGTATGCAATTAAATTCAGAAATGTAGTGAAGTAAAAGTAAAAGTTATCAATTTTTTAAAAACTCAAGTAAAGTACAAAGTCTCCCAAAATGTACTTAAGTACAGTAGTGAAGTATTATTACTTCGTTACTATACAACACTGCCCAGAACACAATGCACCAGCCCCCAGGGATCCTCCCGCGGGTGGTGGGTCCACGGGAGGACGGCCCACAACCGGCCTTGATGCACTTTTGCCATGGGGGCTACCAGTGTACACAGACACTGGGGGCAAGGTGGGTTAAGTGTCTTGCCCAAGGACACAGCAACAGCACTCATCTGTGGGAGCTGGAATCACCAATGAGGCTAATTTCCATCTTCAGTCTCTCAGCAGGTAGATGTCAAACAGGACAGGAAAAGTACAGTAACAATCACACAAAAGTACATGTGTAACACCAGCACAACCACTATACATGCAATTAATTTCATTTGAAGTTAGAAGTTAAAAGTTATACCAACAACTCTTCAATATAAAAATGTAATTTTATTCAACATAGTGATGTATTTGACCATCCAACAACCACTGTTTTACAGCTTTAGAAAATGCTGTCAGTGTTGAGAGCTTCATGATCATGGACACAATCATCAAACAACGACATTCTTCACTTTCATTCACATTGCCTAATCAATTATTTAAAATAATATTAAAACATGATTAAAATATTATAAAATCAAACTCTCTGAATGATACAGTTAAGTCAATGTGACAAACAGCCAAATAAAACAAAGTATGGAAGATAATTTGCTTAATCAAAATGTTTCATTGTAAATGCTGTAAAGTCCTTTATATTTAGCTGAACTTTTAGGAATAGATTCATTTGAAATAACATATTGTTGCTTCTAGAATTGTCATGATGATTATGTTAACAGGATTTTTCTCTTGTAACCTTTATAATTTCGATTATCAACTCACTGATTGATCCTGACTTCCCTCGTATCCAGTCTGTAGACATTTCTTCCACATCATAAACTAGGTATTTTCCTTGTTGATGTTTGCATTTTCTATTACGTGTTACAATTGGAACTCTTATGAGGCCAAAAGTCACGAGTTACTCTGTGTCATTGTTTGGCAAATGTTAGAAATCTTCCCAAAATAACCGCAGCCAGAATGTGTGCTGGGTTTTGTAGTTTTATTGTAGCTATTTGGTCGTTTTATTCCTCACTGTCGCCAAATACCCAGTGACCTATTTAGAAGGTCCTGCAAGGGTTTAATGAGCTGGTTTGATAGACTTTGTGTGTGTGGAAATTTCCAGAGGTTCTTCTTATAAAAGTTAATTTTTATGCTGATATTTGGTTGTGGAATATCTGTCTTAAGGCTTACTTCACTCCAAGTGCAGAGCAGAATTGGCATGAGCCATGTTTATCATCAAGGTAGAAGTGTTGTAAAAACAGTCAAATATCCCAGACTATAAAATCCATGACATTATTGATGGTTATGCAACAAAAAGTAAACTATTGAAAGTTAATGATATAGATGTAATTGGGAAAGGATACTTCCTTGTCAAAACTTAGACTTAGACAAACTTTATTGATCCGCAAGGGAAATTATTTGGAGACAGCTCACACGTCACAATATATTATAATAACAAAGAGCAACAAAAATATAAATGGCAATAATAAATTCAAAATAAGTAGCAAAATTAACAAGAGACTGGTGTCAAATAAGGCATAGTTGTATAAATGTACGTAATGTAAGTAAAAATATAGAAATATAGTAATACAAATATATCTCAGCTATATACAAGAGGCCATAAGGAGAAATAGAGCAAAGATGAAATAGTGACAGAAGTTTAGTCGCAGTTGTATGGAGTATGAATGTAGTCAATGTAGTGTGTGTGTGTGTGAGTGACTGATGACGGTCAAAGGAGCCAGATTGGCAGCCTTGCTTCCATCAGTCTACCCCATGGCAGATGTGGCTACAATACAATGTACCGTATAGTTTGCTTTCTTTGTACTCACATTTGGGTAGGACATAGTTTGTGTTGATGAGGAGAAATGAATTGTCAGACATGTTGAAGCTTGTTTCACACATAATTCCTTTAAGAAAAAAGGTGAGTGTTTTGAGTGGCTTACAGAAACAATGTCACAACTTTGCCTTACATTACTTGAGTTCAGTTATCATTTGCTGTGCTTATTTTATGTCTCATATTCCTGGTGCACTATGTAACTTTTCTGGTTACGGGCCCAACACTTGGAATTGCTTTGCCTAGAATGTTCCAAAGTATATCATTATAGTGTTACTGTTGTAGATTAAACTGTAGTAGCCTGAGATGCGTGAAGAGTCCCTCAGTCGTCCAGGTAGAATCCATGATAAAAGGAGAAATTCAATTTGTCAACTGGACAAAGTTTGTTTGGTCGAAAACGTTTCGCCACTCATCCGAGAGGCTTCGTCAGCTCTGGTTCTGATGCTGGTTAGATACTGTTTATATCTAGCTGCAGGGAGGAGCTAACTACACTGAAAAAAGCTCTGAAACTATCCCAGCTACTCTGTCTCTTTTGTTTTAATACTAGACGCCAGAGGAATTCGTAAAACAAAAGAGACAGAGTAGCTGGGATAGTTTCATTGCTTTTTTCAGTGTAGTGAGCTCCTCCCTGCAGCTCAATATAAACAGGGTCTAACCAGCATGAGAACCAGAGCTGACGAAGCCTCTCGGATGAGCGGCGAAACGTTTTCAATCAAACAAACTTTGTCCAGTTGACAAATTGAATTTCTCCTTTTATCATGTAGTAGCCTGAGAGCATTATGCTATTTCTAATACTACTATTACTAATCTATCTATCATCACATTTTTATGTAGCTTACCTTCAAGGCACTCAAAGTGCTTTACAACAATGAACCATTCATTCATACACCAGTGTACGCAGGTAGATCGATCTATCTATCAACTGCAAAATTATAAAATAATACATTCATTGTAATGAGTGAAGTGCGCTCTAATTTAAACCTGTAATGCAGCTAAAAATACCCCACTTCTTATTAGTCCGAAAATATACTTTCCCAAACCTGAACATCTTAATTATACAAAACCATGGGAGAGCTAATGACCTACAGTAGTGTTGTGTAAAAGTCAATAAAGACAGCTGATGATTAGAAAAGACAACATTACAGCACAGTAATAGCCTGTACATTGAAGTAATATAGAAACAGCCCATCAGCTGTGACTAATGCTGATGCCTGAACATGATAGAACATCTTCTCTGTTGTGCAAGAAACCACAGCGGCATCTGCACTGCCAGGATGTGGTCCACGCTATTTCCCCTCCTCAGACAATGCCACACAAAATCTGATCAAATCCCACCAAACACCTCCCAACAGGTGCAGTCAGTAGTTATATTTTAGGCTTGTGTCAAAACAATATTCGTCACAAGTGGCTTTCGGTGGTAAAAATGACTGTATTGAAAGTAGTGACGGTAGCACAGAGCCTGGCCAATTTGCCTCTAGCTGTAATGACCACTGCTGTCCAATAATAATCTGAACAATTCAATTTTTCCTACGCCAGCATTTACAATCAAGGCCATAAAGGTACTAATCCCCCAGAACGCTCTTATAAAAATACAATTATCTGCAGTATAACTACATCAGCATCAGAAAAAGCACATTTTATAGAGGCCAGGGGAAGCAGACATGTTTATGGCATTTAGCTTGTCATTAGCGGTGGTCCTCTTGATTGTGGGGACAGATTGATAACAGTGATTTGTCAGTGCGTCACAGTCACCTGACCAAGGGCGACTGGTGCAGACGGATCAGGAGGTTTCAGCGGCCAATCAGAGCGCAGCTGTGGGGACTGTCACTCTTGTCATCATGACCAATCGGCCGGTGACTCTCGTAGTCTAAGCTCCAGGCAGACGAAGGGTTAAAAGAAGTACATCACTGCAGATTTTGTACAGCAACAGACGCAATAGAGCTGTTGACTTTACATAGATATTCAAAGGAGCAAAAGTAGACCAACTTTATTGATCCACAAGGAAAATTATTTGGACACAGTAACTCACACATCGTAATATATTGTAGTATCAAAGAGCAAAAACATAAATGGTAGTATTAAATTCAAAATAAGTAGCAAAAATAGCAAGAGACTGGTGTCAACAAGGCAGAATGTAAAAATAAAATATAGAAATATAGCAATACAAATATCTCAGCTATATACAAGAGGTCATGAGGAGAAAAGATGAAATAGTGATTGACATGACAGAAGGTTATCTATTACATAAGGGAGAGTTGTTGCATGAATGTAGTCCTTTTCAGATTGATAACAACATCCTTTTTGGCCATAGTTTTCTGACTTTAACCCCAAACCATTTCAAAACATTATGTGATGGTCTGTATATGCTGATATATAATGGAAGTTTTTAGTTGATATAAATAAAAACTGACAAATAGTCTAATATTGAAATTTGATACAGGCATTCCCCAGGCTGCAGCTCCTGTCACGCCAGTTTAAAACAGTAATAGAATGATGCAACCCAATGATACTCTTGCAGCATGGCCCTACCTGAGCTGTGGCCACTGAAGGGTTAATGTACAGTGCGTATAGAAATGTACAGATCATTAAACACATGTTAGCCATGCATGCATTTACTACACAACCCCCAGTACACCTAATCCGGAGCCAGATTTTTCTTCATTTTTCTCCTTTGTAGCAGTGAGAGACACAACCCCCACCTCTAACCTCTGTGGCAGGTGGGACATAAAATTTTGGGAGGTCCTGGGTCCAGGACATCAAAGGATGCTACAGGAGTGAGTCACCCCCACAAGCTCAGATCACTGCTCTACATCACGACAGCATAAAGCACTCACCAGCCCCATGGAAAGTGGAGCCAGTGGGTCACACAAGAATGTAATCAAAGAGGGTTTTATTATGCTGGCTACGGGACACTTCATCCCAGCCGGACATGTCATCCCACACAGTCACTGTACGCCATACGGACACATTCTTCCTATTCATTACATGTGTGCGGCATGGCCAAATGCTTTCCAATGTTTTTTTTTTTTTCTCTCTCTGGGAATGCCTAGACCATCACTTGTCATAGTTAAGGGGCACCACACATAGTAAAGTTTACATTTCATCAAGAGCAGCACAGGTCTGAGAAGGCTTTGTGGATACATTCTATAGACGGCTGCGAAGTAAAAATGCATTTTCCAATACTTGTAGGATATGGGCCTTACTTATGTGTGTGACAAACCATAGCTATTTCAAGTTATTAATTGGTAAACATATTATAGTTGAACTAGTGTTTATTTAAACAGTTTTGACCTCCTATTTTAGGGGAGCAGACTAGACACAACTACGGCGTATTGCTGTTTGACTCATTTGATACTATATTGGACATTTTTAAAGGGCTCACTATTTATTACACTATTTTCTGATATACTGTATTTTATAATGTTGTTTCCTCACCAAAAAAACATACACAGAGTTGTGTTTTGTTTCATTCATACATGTTTAGCATCCAAACTCTCTTCTCTCAAACAGAAAACACTCACCTTGTGATATTATGTGGCAATACAGGAAGTGCTCCACTTTGTTTAAACTGCGTGCTCCTTTACTACAATTTGTACAGTTCTAGCCTTGGAATTGCCAATATACTGAACTAAAAGAACTAACAGTAAAAGGTAGCTGTTAACTTGGAAACTACCACTTCAACAACACATTCTTGTGTATGAGAACTGTCTCATGTTGGGCAGAGAAGAACCAGGGCCCTAGAACGCACAGGACAGAGGCCTGGGTGAGTTACAGCAAAGTAAGCTGATCTGGAGCAACATTTAACAAGAGCTCTTAGAAGTGTGCAACGTATTCAGAGAAGTGCTTCTAGAAGTGTGGGTGACAATTTGTGGGTCAGTTTTTACGAGGAGTACGGAGAGCCCCGAGCAATAGTGACAAAGACACGAGGAAAAGTAGGGTGAAGAAGTCTCAAGTACAAATTCCTTCTGGCGTATGCGCACAATTCCAGGCATGCACTCTCACACTAGCCTTGCCCTTAAGCCCTGACCTGCTGGAGAGAGAGAGACGAGGAGGGGGCAGAAAGAGGGACAGGGGGAGGGAGAGAGAGGAGATGGAGAGAAGGAGAGGTGAGAGAGCGAGAGAGAGAGAGAAAGGGTGGTGGTGGTGGGGGAAGGGGGTGAGAGAGAAGGAGAAAGAAAGACACACAGAGAGAGAGGGGGACATGGAAGGAGAAGGGCAAGAGGGAGAGGAGAGAGAAAGAAGTAGAGGTGAGAGAGAAGGAGATGGATAGAGAAGGGAGAGAGAAATGAGGGAGTGAGAAAGAAGGAGTGGAAGAGAGAGAGAGAAGGAGAAGGAAAGAGGAGGGAGAGGATATGATACAGAGAGAGGGAGAGAGAGATTGGAGAGGAGGAAGGAGGGAGAGAGAGAGAGAAGGGGACAGAGAGAGAAAGCAGGAGAGGTGAGTGATAGAGAGAGGAGGAGGGGGAGAGAGGAGATGGAGAGAGGAAAGGGTGAGAAAGGGAAAAGGGAGAGAGAGAAGATCAAAAGAGGAGGGAGGGAGGGAGGGAGAGAGAGGGAGAAGGTGTGATAAAGAGAGAGGAGAGAAAAATAAGATATATAAATTAAGAGAGAAACAAATAGGGAGAGAGAAACAAGCAGAGGGGGAGAGAGAGAGAAGGAGAGGGGAAAGAGGAGGGAGAGGGAGTGATAGAGAGAGATAGAAAAAGAGAGAGAGAAATGAGAGAGAGAAAAGGGAGAGAGAGGGAGAAGGAAAGAGGAGGGAGAGACCTTTGACCAATGCAGAGAGGGAGAGGGTGTGATAAAGAAAGAGAGGGAGAAAGAGAGAAAAAGAGAGAGAGGTAGGGAGAGTGAAGGAGAAAGAGATGGAGGGGAGAGAGAGATGGTTGAGTGAAGGACCAGGGCTTTAGACAGTGCCATTTTTAAAGCTTGGCTCTCTGCTGCACTCATAAACTGTGCATTATTCTGGGAACTCAGGAAATGGACGGGACTTAGGAGCGAGGGAGGCACAGACACAGATAAAATGTATATATAACTGAATTTTACCCTTTTCTTGCATATAAACTATTCATCTTTCTCACTGGGATTACATTTTTACCATTTTACATTCATTTTGGTCCCAGGAAACCAGCTAAATCATAGGTGTAATAACAAATCTGTGGAGGTTTTAAATAAGACTATAAAAAAAGCATATATAAAGCAATCCAGTTTTATCTCTGATTTCATCTTTTACCATGTTTCAACTGCACTGAAAAGTAAAAATATGTTTTATAACCCACTGAAAAGGCTGAAGGCTTGTTTTTAACATGTTTATAGTTTGAGCAAACAAAAATATACAAATAAAAACAGCAAGGAAAAAACACTTGATTCAGTTGTTTCTATTGAACCAAATTCAGCACAATCTGTATCAAAATCACTACATTTGAGAATTCAAAATCTGTGTGAAAGGTACTTTAATCATTTTACTTTCCCGTTAATTTTTTCATACTTTTACTTGAGTATTCATTTGCTCCAGTATTTGTACTTTTACTTAAGTAACAAAATGGAGTATTCTTCTTCTTCTTGAGTACTTCTTCCTTTACTCAAATGCTAAAACGACATGTGGCTATGTTAGTACATCACTTCATATTATGGGACCACACTATGCAGTTAAGGTTATGAACTCATGGCTAAAATAAGAAAACAGAGTAAAACAGGTTTAAGTACAGCTAATAGACATTTTAACAGTGTGTCCAATGTGTTTTCCTATTGTGGAAACTTTAAGTGCTCTACATTAGCACCCTCTAAACCTAACACTCTATCCACCCATTGCAACAAATTGTGATAAAATTACAAGGACTGGATTCCACAGCTGCACACATATGCAAAGGACTTGTATTATTTGTTGAGTTATTTTGATTTTGTCATGATTTATGTTTGTAGTGATATCAGTAACTGCAGCCATGATCTGCATTCCCAGTGAGGAGGTTGTGGGTTAGATCCCTGAGCCAGGAAAACTATGACCTCTCTGAGTGGTGTCTGCATACTTACCAGGGTTATCTTGATACTGATGCTTTCTGTCACTCTGCATAGACTACATGCAATGTTTAGGCGGGCAAATCTAGTTTATAAACACTGCCTAACCAAAACATATCAAGAAGGTTTTAGCTACAAATGCTAACGTTCTGACTTAGGATTTCCACTGTAATTCCCTAAACAAGATCTGAAAATAACACTTTCCATTCAGCATGTGCTGAAATGGTCTGATGTTTCATATCCATTTTTGTGTTTCAGTAAAGCCATGGGAGTCTGCACAGCCACATCATCTGAGTAAAGTGGAGTAAAACGTAGAAAAAAGACAATTTCTCTCTCCTGGGGCGCCTCACATCGCTCGGGTCCCTGCGTGCCCCAGAGGGACTATGTTTAGACAGGATAGAGTTCTCCCAGTGCGAGGTAAAGCTCTTTCCCTCCACCTCCTGCTCCCTGGCAAGTGGCAGTCAGTCAGCTGATTTGTGTTGCGGAGGGGATTTAGTGTTCCATGTAGGCTATTTAAAAAGCCTGTGCCCTCTCCCCCTTTTCACT